>PVLD010025848.1:0-23097 GCA_004027595.1 Dinomys branickii | reverse complement strand
AACTAAGAGACATGAAGGAAATCTGTTCTAAAACAAAGAACAGATGGGATGAAGGAAAGTAGAAAAGAAAAAGACAAAAATGTATGTAGGTATATATGAATATGCATATATGCAGGAGGGCTAATATGGTTCTACTATTGTATTATATCACTTAATGCTAAGCAATAATCGATGACGGGTTATTTGATCAATCTTGTATTCCTTTTATTTTAAATATAGAAATCCCAAGCATCTTACCACTTTCTGAGGTAGTTCTGAAGTCCTGTTTCTGGAGTATCTTTATCTATGGTGTGGTGTCTTCCAGGATGTCCTGAAACAATTCCAAACCTGTACTGTTCGTGATCGTTTTGATTTTGGAGAAGAGGTGGAGACTGGATGGTGCAAGATCTAGCAAATAAAGTAGATGAGGGAATGCCACCATAGTTTTTGGGAGCCTGCCTTTCCACTGGGTGGAATTAGACAGCAGAACCCACTGAATTTTGGTCATATCTCATAAACACACTAAAGACCAAGGACTTCAAGAACTGCTTCAGAAAGAAGGAGGAACATTATATAAGTGCGTTTGTGGGAGGGGACCATTTGAGCGTGCTAATTGTATTTTTTTATTTTGTGGAAAAAAGATAAAACTGAATTTTGTAGCAAAACAATAGATTGTATTTTTTTATTTTGTGGAAAAAAGATACAACTGAATTTTGCAGCAAAACAATAGGAGAATGACAATAGTTAATACACTGTGTGTGGTCATCTTCAAAATAATTACTTAGGCACATAAAAAATTCTCCAGTTTATATTAGCAAAAATCTTCCTTTTCAATGAACTAACAGACACTAATAGTATAGCTAACTTGCATTTTTCTCCCTTCTCCTTTTCTTTCCCCTATCCTAGTTTTTCTCCTTCTAAATAATTTCTTCCCATTTCACAATATCTATTGTACATTTTAAATCTTATTTACTATTTCAATCCTCACATTACGGAGACAATACGATGTTGATATATGTGAGTCTGATGTATTTCACTTATGAGCGTGGGTCTCAAATTGTCATCATTTACCTGTAAAAGTCTCAAGTTTATCCTTCTTATGGCTGAAAAGTATTCCTTTGTATAGAAATGCCACATCTTTTTTTTAAATCGATTCCTCAGTTGATAGGCTTTTAGATTGTTTCTAAGATTTAGCTATCACAAACTGTGGTGCTATAAATGCACATATATCATTGTGTAATGATATTTTTAATTCTTCTAGGAATATACCCAGGAGGGTTATAGCTGGGTTGAGTAGGACCTCTAATCCTGGTTTACTAAGGAATCTCCAAACTGACTTCCCCAGTCGTCACACCAGTCTTCCCTCCCCAAAACAGTGAAGAAGTGTTTCTGCTCCCCACAACCATTCTAGCATTTGCTATTGGTTGATTTCTTGAAGATAACCATTCTTTCTGGGGTGAAATGATTTCTCAGTGTTGTTTTAATTTGCATTCTTGATTAACAAATGATGTTGAAATTTTTCATAAATTTATTTGCCTTTTGTATTTCTCCATCTAAGAAGTATGTATTAATCTCAGGTACTATTTTTTAATTGGGTCTTTGAATATGAGGGCTGAGTTTTCTCAATTCCTTGTATGTTATAGACAGAACTCCTTTGTCTGAGGAAGAGTCGGCTAAATTTTTTCCCACTCTTTGAGTTGTCTTTCCATTTGGTTGATTCATTTTGCTGTGCAAAAGCTTTTTGATAAGATCAGATGACAGTTCTTCATCCTTTGAAATAGTTCCCATGCAGTATGAGTTTTATTCATGAACTCTGTCCTACATCTATGTCTTCAAGATTCCTATTTTCCCTCCTAGTATATTTAGTGTTTTGTTTTCAGATTTAGATTTTTGATCAACTTTGGCTTTAGTTTAGTGCATGGTGAGAAACATGGGTCTAATTTTATTCTTCAGGATATGGGAAGCAAGTGTATCCAGCAACATTTATTAAAGAGACTAGCTTTCTTCCAATGAATATGTTTGGCCGCTTTGTCAGAAATAGAGTGGGTGAATGTGTTTGTGGTTGTGTCTAATCTGTTCCACTGATCATCAGATCTGCTTTCTGTTTGTTTTTTTTGTTTTGTTTTGTTTTGTTTTGCCAGTACCATGCTGTCTTTACTACTGTAAATTTGTAGTATAATTTCAAGTCAGGTGTTGTGATGCCTCCTACCTTGCATTTGTTGCCCAGGATTGCTTTTGCTATTCTAGGTCTTTTGGATTTCCAAATGATTTTTAGGAATATTTGCAATATACAGATCTTTAACTACTTTGTTAGATTGATTCCTAAGTATTTGCTTCTTTTGGATTCTATTGTGAAGGTTGTGTTTATCATAGTTTCTCTCTCAGGGAGTTTATAGATTTTTTGTACTGGAAGGCTCTTGATTTGTGCTTACTTTCTACCCAGCTATGTTACTGAACTTGCTTATTAAATCTAAATTCTTTTGGTGGAGTTTTTGGGGTCGTCCAGGTAGAATATCATGTCATCTGTGAATAATGATAATTTAAGTTATTCCTTTCATATCCTTATTCCATTTATTTCTCTCTCTTGTCTCACTACTCTGGCTAGTGTTTCCCAAACTATAATGAATATAAATGGCAATAGTGGACATTCTTGTCTTTTTCCTGATATTAGAGTGAAAGCTTTAATTTTTTGTCCATCTTGTAAGATATGGGCTGTTGCTTTGTGATAGATGGCTTTAATCAGACTGATATAAGGATCATCTGTTCCAATTGTTGGTAGCTTTTTATTTTTATCATGAATGAAAGCTGGACTTTATCTAAAGCTTTTTCTGCATCTATTGAGATGATCATGTTAGTTTTGTCTTTGGCTCTGTTGATATGGTTTATTACATTTATTGTTTTGCATATGTTGAGCTATCCCTGAATACCTGGGATGAATTCCATTAGGTCATGTGGTATAATCTTCTTAATGATTTACTAAATTCAGTTTCCTAGTATCTACTGAGGATTTTTGCATCTATGTTCATTAGGGAGATTGACATGTAGTTCTCTGTTTTGGTTGGGTCTTTCTCTAGTTTTTTATTAGGGTAAGACCTGCCTCCAGGTATGAGTTAGGGAATATGGCTCCCTTTTTCATTTCATTAAAGAATTCGCTGAGTATTGACATTAAATCTTCTGTAAATTTCTTGTAGAATTCGACAGTTAATCCATCAGAAACTGGGCTTTTCTTTGTTGGTAATTTTTTAATTATTTCGTCCATTTAATTAACTGATATTTGGTTATTCCCAGTTTTTACCACTTCTTAAGTTTTGGTAATTCATGCATATCTAGAAATCTGTCCATTTATTCTTTTTTCATTATATGAGAGTAAGATTTTGAAAATAGGTATAGATGATCTTTAGAATTTCTGCATCTATAGTAATTTCGCCCTTTTCATTCCTTATTGCATGAATTTGAGTTGTTTCTTCCCTTTTTTTTGATAAGGTTGGGTAGGGGCTTATTAATATTATTTATTTGGCAAGGAACCAACTCTTTGATTAATTAATTCTTTTCATTATTTCCTTAGTCTCAGTCACATGAATTCCTGCTCTGATCTTTATTCTTTTCTCCCATGTATAGGCTTTGGGCTCAACTTGCTCTTCTAGAAGCTTGATGTGCAAAATTAGATTGTTTGTTCATTTGGTTTTCCTGATGTGAGAATTCAGTGCTATAAATTTCCCTCTTAGAGCTGCTTTCAGTGCATCCTACAGGTTCTGATATGTTGTATGTGCATTTTGGTTGAATTATAGATAATATTTAATTTCTTCTTAATTTCATCTCTGATCCATTGGTTGTTCAGGAGGGGCTTATTTAATTTCCATGGAGGTTTTTACAGATTCATTAGCCATTAATTTCCAGCTTCACTGCACTATGGTCTTATAATATGCATGGAATAATTTCAATTTCTTTGCATTTACTTAAGCATGTTCCATGGGCCAATATGTGGTCTACTTTAGAGAATGCCCTATGTGAATCTGAGAAGCACGTGTATTCTAATGTTGTTGTAAACTGTAAACATCTACTAAGTGCATTTGTTCACAAGTTTGGTACAGTTCTTACATTTCTTTGCTGATTTTTCGTCTTATTTATCTATCTGTTTGTGACAATGGGGCATTATAGTCCCCTTTTACAACTGTGTCATTGCTTATTTGATTTCTCATGTCTATTAATAGTCATCTTATATAGTTGGGTGCTCCCATATTTGTTGTATTTTATGTATCAAATGGTGTTCCATATTTTATGTATCCCATATATATTTATGATTATTACCTTTTCTTGAAGTTTTCCCCCAGCAGGTGTGTAGTGACCCTCTCTATTTCTTTTGATAATTCTTGGTTTGAAGTTCACATTGTCTACAAACAGATTAGCTGTTTTGCTGTGTTCCTGTTGCATGCAACTTATCCTTTGACTTTTATTCTATGTATTTCATGTTGAGTTAAATGTGTTTCTTGTATACAGCGTATTGTTGGAACTTGTTCCTTGATCCATTTTGCCAGTGTGTTTCTTTTGACTGGTGAAATGAAACCATTTACATCGATGGTTATGTTGATATGTATTGGCTTAACTTTTTATGGTATTTTCCCACAGTTGGTTCCCTGATTTTCCCCTCTGTTTAACTGCTTGCCTGGCCTGGTGGTTTCTGTCTATTGTTGTTTGTGGAATTATGTTCATTTGTATCTCTGTCCAGAATATCTCTTAGTACTTTTTGTACTGTTGGTTTGGTGGTCATGAATTTCTTCAGTTATTCTTTGTCTTGGAAGTATCTTGTTTCTCCATTAATTTTGAAATATATTTTTCAGGGTACATCAGTCTGGATTGCAAGATATATTCTTGCAGGAATTGAAATATTTTACTTCAAAATCTTTGAGAGTTGAGGGGTTTTGGTGAGAAGTATGCTATGGTTCTAATGGGCTTCCCTTTATAGATAATGTGTTTCTTTTCTCTAAAACTTTGTAATATTCTGTTCTTGTGTTGAATTTGTGGGATCTTGGTTATTATTTATCTGGGTATAGATTTGTTTTGGTCATGGCTATTTGGAGCTATGTCAGATTCTGTTCCCATGCTTTGGAAATATTCTGCTCTTACTTCTGCAAATAGTCTTTTTATGTTATTTGTGTTGACTGCTGCTTTTTATTGCCACCTATAAGTCTTATGTATTTTTCTTTGCATTTTCTTGCCCCTGTTGAATTGTTATTTCCTGATCTCTTGTCACCTTTAAGAGATATTTCCCTTTGTGGTCGCTAGCCATGATCCTGTCTCCCAGATCTGAAAGTCTATCTTTTGTTCAGTTCCAGTGGTTTTGCCCGCCATCAATGGAATTTTTGATTTCCCAGATTTCCATTTGAATGTGTTTCGGGCATTGTGTTTCTTTCCCATATGGTTCGTTGATGGTTTCCATCGTTTTCCTATGCTCCTCTCCTTTTATTTTTATCTACCTCTACTCCACCTTTACTGAGGAATTCCTTCATTATGGTTGTCTCTTATGAGAGATTATTTCTTGGTTGATTTTCTCTATAAGCTCTTGGATTTTTTTTTTTAAATTGGGTTTCTATCAGTTCAGAAATTAAGGTATGTGTTTTCCATTTTCCTCTGTATTGATGTCTCTTGCACTTCTTCCGGTTTGGCTGGAGGTCTGAGATTTCATTTTGCTTCTCTATCTTGTCATTTTCTATTTTAAAATTTTTATTTTGTTTTCTGTGTTGATCTTTGAAAATTTTTGAGCTAGGTAGCTATATGACTAGTACCAAGGCCTTTCTAGAAAAAGTCTGTTCTTTATGGATGTCTTCTGTGTGTAGAATGTTCTTGGTTTGTGTCTATACCAATAACCTACCTTCCCAGTTAATTAAGAGTGAGATGTTGGTATCTGTTTGACTCAGTCCCCAGTCCTTTGGTTTTAACTATGGTGAGGTTACCAACCCAAAGTTTCCCAGTATTGTTATGGAATGAAGAGCGTCTGATTAGAGCAGATATGACATTCTAGCTAAAGTAGTATCATTAACAGTAACAGTAGCATCAAGCACAGTTTAGAAACTGACACACTGTGGTAACCATTAATTTTGTACCTTAAGCCATAGCAGCAAAATGTATAGTTAAATGACAAAACTGATCATAAATCAGGAGCTTGTGTGGAAAATGTTTCCACTTCATAGGACTGTTTAATCCTATGATAGGGAAATTTAAGAAGGAGAGTGGTAAAACAAAGATAACTGAAGGAAGTAGAAGCCAGGCTGGAGGACAGAGGATGATCCACACAAACTTTGCGAAGCTATAGAAGAGGGCAGAAAAATAAAAAGTGAAGGAGTAAGCAAGGGATTATCTGAATTTGGTCTTTGAGTTTGGGGGATTGCATTAGTTTTCCTTGGCTGGAGTTCTACATAGACATTTACAAAAGAGGGAAAAAAGGATAAAAAAAGAAAACATGAAAAGTAAAGGAAAGGAAGATTAAAATAAAAAAGCAAAGAGGTGGTTCTAGTCCATGTGTCCAAGCACAATGCTGGTCTACCTAACTTACCACCTGTTGGCTCATATTGTTAATAATGCTTTGAACCTCTCAGTCTCACTAATCCCACCTGTTCATCGTGTGCACCCTAGTTGGGGTCCTCACTGTATGGCTGGTATTCACTGGACACTCATCCCCACGAATGTAGCAGGAGCACCCAGTCCCCTGGATTCTTCCTAGGCCATTTGCCAGATCCCTCCGTGTATGGGGGGCAGGGTAAGCCAGTCACTTGGAATCTTGCTGGGCCGGTTTCTGGGTCTTGTGATCTAATCTATTCTTTTAGTATAATAAATTTTTAAATTCCAAGTTTCACTGCGTATTTTCATTTTCCTTTTTATTCAGTAGTGGTCATCAGTTCTTCCTCATGTCTTTACACTTTGTCACAATATGAAATGTTACACACTTGTTTTCATCACCTTCGTTCAATCCATGTATTCTGGGACAAAGAATATCCAATAAACAAAAGACCCTAGCTTTGTGAATATATGTCATAAAGTAGTGTTAAATACTATTAATAAACAGAACTTTTAAAATAAAGTTTAATTAATATAGCAATTTATCCATGTAGAATATCCATTAATTAGTGCTTTGGTTAGAAAACATAGTTGTATGGATGTCTGCAGCAGTTCTGTCTAGGGGGTATAGTTAAAATGTCCCTAATGAATTCTGGTGTAGTCACCAGTCTTTTTTTTTTATGTTATGTATCTATGTCTGCATATAACTACTTAACTTTCTATATTTAAATTATTGAAAAGTCACTTCTACTTTTAGTTTGAAAATAAAAATATATCATTTAAAATGATATCAAATGTGTACACTGATGTGTGATTTGTTTTTATAAAGGTTTAATTTAATTATCTTCTGATGATTAAAGTAACTGGACAAAAAACACCATTGTCTTATTCCTCATTTTTATTTTCTAGTAGTAGGGACATGCCTTATATTAAATATGGCATGTCTAATATATTAAATTAGAAATAGTTGTTGAATAAAGATTGTTCAGTTATTGTACTAAATCCCAAAGTGTTTGATAAAGACATTATCCTGATTATCTTTGTAATCAAATAAATGCCATTGGGGGAAGAGGCACATTTTCAATATTTATTGAATTATGGGATCAACAGTCCCATTTGTGTCCTACTTTGGGACATATAAAGTACTTTTACATGGATTTCATATATTTCACCAATTATAGGAGACATGTCAAGTATATATAATCATTTTAATTTCACACATTTCTAATCACTTTTTAAAAATTAATCAATTTTAAACTTACAATACTTCCATGAGCCACACAAACCTGTATAGAAACACAGACAAAGAAGTAACCCAGGTCTGTGAGTCCACAGGAGTACAACGACTCTTTGCTGGAACTGTTTCCTGTGCATTTGCTACCAACATTTGTATTAACCTGCCCAGACTCAGTGTTGTGTCTATAGAGGAAATGTTTTTAAAAGTCTTCTTCACTCTTCTGAAGTAAAATTCATAAGCAAAATAATTAACTTTGTTGTATAAGTTCAAAACTATTAATATTATGCACATCATTATGTAGAAGAAAGTAAAAGCTTTGAAATAATTCATGTTTCAACATTGAAATACTTAAACATAACAATATTAGAGTACATAATGAAGAAATCAGAAGTTCGCACAAATATAAAGTAACAATGAACATGATTGCTATCAATGCATGGCGACATAAATTTACTAGGCTGTGATCTGCAGGGTTTCCAATGGTGAGTATTTATTGCTAAAATTCCAAAGAAAAAAGTCATAACTTCTAAGATGTATACAGCAATTGTGTTTTGAGAAATTTTATCATGTATTAATAGCCAAATAACACTGTTTTATATTATCAGTAGGCTTAGTCTCTTGGCTGTCATGGACATTCCTGTTCCTTTAAAATATTCCTGGCTAGAATTCCCTCCATGGCAGTAGAGTGCCCCACATTTCTGACAAACAATATTGGCCTCTTGCATTTCACAAAGATTCCACAGGATCATGTGGATCCTCTGGATGCCCCTAGCAGTGTCCTCTATTGTTCACTGCTGAACGCAAGATGGAACAATCCATAGAATGAATGGTATTCCACGTTTCTGTCAATCAACTGGTAATCGCTTTTAGCACTTCCTATATGTTAAATTTCAGAAGCCCTTTTGAAATAGCTAATAGCATTCTGCTCTAGTTAAGAAGTTTGCTTTCTCTGGAGGACGACAAGAAAGGAGTACGGGTACACTTTTCTATTATAAAGCACGCACACCTCCTTAAGTAAATAATGAATTAACTAGTCTAGTGATCATTCTGCAAACTTCACTGAATATCCTAAGTACCCATTCTATGAACACTTAAACTAGTTGAATATTTTAAAACCATGTATAATTCAAATAATCAGAAGGAAGTACTTGTGAATATTCAAAGGTCACAGACAGTAACTTATTATTAAGCTTTGTAGAAGGTAATTCAGGTTCTATGGCCAGAGCGCCGGTGACAGGCCAGGATATCATTGTAGGCACTGCCAACCGCAGCTTTTGTTATTGCACGTGTCAAAATGACCCAGTGGGATGAAAGGTTTATTAGAATTTTCATCCCAGATAAATCCCTGTTGTGAATCTAATTATTCACTTTGGATTGAATAATATTTTTAATAACAATTCTGGAGCTGCTTAAAAGTTATTAAGGTAGAAGTCATATATTTTAGTAATAAAAGTGGAATGCCCAGAAAACCAAAGGAATGGAAAATGTATTCATAATTTGACTTATCGCTACTTTTTATTATTGGGTTTCACTGAAATCTTAACATATCTTATTTCAAGAGCTACAAATATACTCAAAGTTTGATAATATCTTTCTTTTTGTTTTACTGAAAATTGCTAAGGATTTTAATAAAAGATAGGCTTCAGGGGTGATGAATAGATCTTGAAATTTTGAGATTTACTTCTGCATTTTGTATGTGTATCTAAAATCTTTCACCAGACAAGTGGACCAAGAAAGTCCGAGCAATGCTAATAATCCCTATTCCTCACTTGGCCGAGTGTTTGTCTAAATGTGACAAACAAGGAGGATATAAAAGAGAATCCTTTGGTTGTCCAAAGAATGATGAACTCAGTAGGTAAGTGATGCTCCATGTCATCCCACGGGTCTTCTCTGGGTATGAAGTTTGGAGCCTCTGTAAGGTTTTACTAGGAACTAAGCAGGTATCATTAGGCACTTCCTCTCCTAATGAAGCATAATATTGGTGTGATTTAGATTTTGTTATTTTGATTTGAGTGAATCACAGTGCATTATATATGTGCAACACACATACAAGGAAGCGTTTGATAGGCTTGCAGGCTTGTGAAACAGAAAGATTCATATTTATAATTGATAAACATGAAAATTGTTTAAATGTGGTTTAGAATGCACATTTACTAATACAAAATGATCACATGTATAAAAATGACAATTTGTATCTGACAATTTGTAAAGAACTTACGGAAAATAATAACTCTCATGGCTACTGACACAACTCCATTATAAAAAGCAGACTTAAAACTGAATTTGGAAATTGTATTACCCCTACACAAATTCAAAGATGACCCAAAAGTAAACATGTTTCTCACCTTCTAAGTACATTTTTCTGACACTCCATTTACTTCACTAAACTTAAAAACACACTTTACACTTACAATTCATTCATTTTGTGTTTACTTAATGTAGAGTTCATCAGGGAATGGATTCATTTAACATCTAGGACACATCATGATGTTAGTCCAAAGACAATGTTGATGAGGCCTTCAGGGATCAACATGGCATAAGTTCACTGGCCCATGGGTCACTGAAAAGCTGAGTTTATGCACATGTGCACATACTAATTAAAGGCTGAAAAAGAAAGAAAAATCAAAATTACCATATTATACCTCTTAGCCTATAGAGTACTAGATGCCCAATAAATAGATTTTAAGTAGATAAATTAAAACATATAAACTAGTTATATAATTTTCTTGGAAATCATAGTCACATTATTTATTTTTCTAACAGTCTTTTTAAAATTAAGTTTATTGGTACAATTTAGTTATATGCAATGATCACATTTATCATAAGGGATTTGTACCTGTACTTGGTATATCTTAGTTCTTCTTTTCTTCCCAATTCTCCCCTCTTCCTTTCAACTCTTTTCCCACAATATTCCAGAGATTCAGCACAGATACATAACCACATTTTGCTAAAGCCATAGCCCACTGTACATCTCATAAAGTGACTGACTTGTACTCAGCCACGTTCAATATGTCCTAGGTAATTTACTGTTTTTCTTTTTCAGGTTCACTAAGGAGTTTATAGGTTTAGTAAGGCAGTGCTACAAAAAGATTAGTATCGAAACAGTTTCCATTAAACTTACCACAGATTTCTATGTATCCCAGCATCAAAAGATGATGCAGGGGAACTGATGATTCTATAGTCAGAACATTGTATAAAATATGTGCTTCATTACAGCAAAAAAGGGATGCCGGGTAGAAGAAAGATCCATCAGGACTGTTTTACTCTCTGTGTTACTATCAAAGAAGGAATCCTGTGAAACGTTTAAATTAGCCTTAGAACTTTGGAAGAATATGTTGGACAAAACTTTTTCCTTTGACAGACAGATGCAAGACATTTGGCTAAAATACTATAAGCAAAAGTTTTCTAGATCATCACATTGTGATACTTCACTTGGAACATTTATGGTATTGGGAATTCTTATAAACAGCAGAGAACCTCTATGCTTCCATGGAATCAAAATGAAACAAACCAATAGCAGCAACATAGTGCACACATTAGCAAACCAACAAGGTTACATTGGAATTTTGTCAGTTTCTTATTCCATTTCTCTTCACCAGAAAAATCTGTCCCAAACTTCTCGGGACAATCAAGATGTACTCTGTCAGCTCCGCACCTCCTTGTTATTTTTTGAAAATGGCAGTAAAGCCTCAGAAAAACAAATCACCAATAAGACTTATATAAAACCTGACCCAGTTCTGACCAGACCATATGAGCATTTCAAGTACATATTTATCTACAAGATTAATCTTCTTTTACATAATAATTCAGACATACTGTTGTCTCTACACTAAATAAACAAACTCACTAAGTGTAATCACACTTTACTTCCTTAAACAGTTTGCCTCCCAAATGTAAATTTAATGATTATATACATCATATTTAAAAATGAATAAAACTCTATATTTTAAAATTACATTTCATATTTTGAATGAAAGGACTATGGCTTTCCTGCTTCCTTCATCTGCTTATTTTTTTTTCAACATTTTTTTCTTCTCTGCCTTGTCAAGGATTGACTCAGACCACCATAGACGTGATTCACTCAGAATCCAGCTATAAAAACAAAATTCCAAATTAGTGGTTTTCCTCTGTTACTTTATCTGTAGTAACGGAATCATTTCATAAAATGTTTGTAAAGAAATTATAAATATGTACAAAGAATATTTGAATAAAAATTTTGTACTACTTCTACTTGCAATATTTAAGAAAAGAAAGACATGTATATCATGTCCGTTACTTTATGTATGAAGAACGATTTTGCAGAGTACTCAAAGTTGGTTTTTTGAGACAGGGTCTCTCTATGTAGCGCAGGCTGTCCTTGAACTTGCAGCAATTCTCAAGAGTATTAGAATTTAGATTAATCTGGAGCTTACTAATTGGCTATTGTTTATTTGCATAGTCTTATTTATTTCACTTAATATCTACCTTAATGGTCATCCCCATTTTGACAATTATATCATTTACAATGACCTACATATACTGTAAACAAATACATTTCTATTTATTCTTGATTTTATCTCTTTCATTTTTACCCTATGTGAATATATACATGGCTGTTATAATTATTAAATAATTGAATTAATGTGTTTTGCCTGACCTTCGACACTGAAGTCTTTGAAAACAATAATCAAGAGGATTCAGACAGAGATACACAGAAACTGAGAGAGACAGAGAGATATGGTAGCTGCTTAGAGGCTTTTATCGATAAATGGACGCAACTAGAGACCATACTCATAAGTGAAATAAATTGGACCGACATGTGTAAATACCATATTTTCTCACTAGTGTAAGAACCTGAAAGAGTAAATAAATATAAAAGGTACAATAGATATTGTGAAAGGGAAAGACACAGCTCAAAAGGTAAAAACAACTGGGATGAGGGAAAAAAAGAAAGGAAGAAGCGAAAATATATGTATACCTATACACAGGAGAGCTAAGATGACTGCACTACTGATTTCTATTGCTGTACTGGAGGAGACCATTAATGTTTAATTGTTTGATCAGTCTTATGTGCGTGTATTTGTTTATTTGAGGAATCAAGTGGAAGATAGCAATAGGTAATACAACAACCAGTGCGAATTTCCTAGCACCTTCTTTGAAACCCTGTATTGCTTCTTTTTTGTGTGTGTTGCTTTGTTTATGTCTGTTTGTTAATATGTTTTTATTCTTTTATCTTCAAAATAAAAAAAGAAATTTATGGGGCAGCAATGGAAAAACAAAGTCAGAAAGATGGAAGGAATATAGGATGAAAGGAAGGAAGGAAGGGGGGAGGGAGATAGGGAAAAAGAAAAAAGGAAGGAAGGAAAACAAAAAACATACAAGGCGGAAACATGGTAATTGAAGAAAGAAAATAAATAGTTAGTGGGAAAAGGGAAGAATAAAAATTTCTAACAGAACATTAACACTGCCTAGCAGTTTAGGTGTCATATACAGATAAAAATAATCTAAATAGAATGGTAATAACAAGGTGACTACCTTAGATTGAATGACATATTTACACTTTAAAAACTTTGTTCTGACACTTGTTAAAATGCTAACGAAGATTTTTTGCTAAGATTTTTGAAATAAATTTAATGCAATGTGTGAGGACATTTAGGCTCAATTCTTAATACAACAAGAAGCTGGTATAAAAGTACAGACAATTAATAAAGTAAAGGGAATCCGTGGGTGGAAGTATCGAGTAGAGAGGTTCTTGCTATACTAATCTAGCACAGATCTTACTGAAGGCAGATGAGTATGGTCAAATGTTACATATGGAGATTGAGGAATGTGCTGAGATACCTTTCCTGGTCATCTACCAGGATAGAACTTGCCCAGTGAGCTTCAGCAGTACTTTTGTTAAAATAGACATAAATGGACAAAGAGGACATGAGCCAAGGTCAACGGTTAGTTGAGAAGCGGGTTCATAGGATCATTTCTGATGTTTGGTCAGGAAGTGTTTGTAAGTCTCCCTCTGCGTGAATTTAAATTAAATAATATAAGTAACAGTGGAGCTTAGTTTAAGATATGGATATTAGTTGGGGGGAATAAGCAAAAAAAAGATAAGAATTGTATAGAAAAACGAGACGACTAAAATACATATTCTGTAAAACTGCATAGCTTAGTCCATTGGGAAACAAATATCTGTAGATAAGTAGCCATATAAGTAGAGAAAAGTACTTGGAAAGAACAAAGTCTATAAAGTAGAACAAATAGCTTGGACAAACTTATGGCATGTTTTGGGAGCATAGTCCAAAGTGTTTGCATTAGATATAACAAGTTATACAAAATCAAAGACCACAAATATCCTGAGTTACACTCAATAAAGCTTGGAGAACAGTGATAATACTGTGTGAGGTAAGGAGACTGAGACGGCTATAAACATATAAAGGAATATTGGATTTTATTAGATCTGAGATTATACTTCTTATCTTATGGGAAAGTCAACAAGGAAGATACAGGTATCACTCTGGAATTCATTGGTGTGTCAAGAATTTCTGTGTAAGAATTGTGGAAAATATATAAAATTTAAGAACTTAGACTCAAACGACATCTTTTAAAAGTGAGAAAATTTAAAATGGAGTTCTGGGACGAACTCTCTAGGTCACTCTGACATTCACAGAACAAACCCAACAGAGGAACAGGTATCAACGCATAAATAAAATGAGCATTGTATATGGTGTGGAAGAAAATCTGGAATGTATGGTGTCACAGAAACCAAGAGATGAAAGAATTTTAACAAGTGGAGAAAAGGTGAATTGCAATATATTTTCTCAAAGAGGATAAATAAAAGTAGTCATGGGTAATATTTTTAGCAAAATTGAATGAGTTTATTTTAATAGAAGCCAAATGTGGAGGAAGGAAAGAATTTGATTCTTTGCTGTGAAGTAGACATATAGTATTTACCTGGAGAAATATGTGAGCTTAATGTACAGTATCATTTTAAAATGAGACACCATGTATGATAGTTACTTAAAATAACAGAGTAGAGGGATAAAGCAGGATTGTTGGACAAAGAGGAAATGTTTAAACTGAGAGAGGTTGAAATCCAGAATGACAAATTTTGGAGAGGATCAGAGGTATTTAATCTGTGGTCACTTTAGGAAAATGAGATGTTAGGAAAACTAAGAGGTACATTTGAGGAACAATAAGGTATCTCTTGTCTTATGGTCTCTGCTTTAGGAATTCTTCAGCTGACAAGAAGGAGAAGTTAACAGGTCTGTGAACTTTGGAGGGAGAAAGAGAAGGGGAAGTAAGTAGAACGAAGACGTGCTATAGAAAGGAACCTAGAGGCTGGGGATATAGCTCAGTGGAATAAGCGCCTGCCTAGCAAGTGCAGGGTCCTGAGTTCGATCCCCAGTACCGCCAAAAAAAAAAAAAAAAAAGAAAGGAACCTAATAACGTCAAGGAATGCAACCACTATATATCCTAAACATGAGCTAAGAATGAGAAAGGGGATTTATAGGCAGAGGGTGAGAGTAGACAAGAGAGGGAACAGGATAAAAAAGAGACAAGTTGTATTGCGTATGTACCAGTGTCCTCCCCACATGCTGAGTATAAACGTTATGCACTGCAAACATTTACAATAAATAAAAGTAAAAGAATCCAAACAATAAAAGAATACAGGAAAGAGTCATTATTTTTAAATGTAAAAAAGCAGCAAGAACAATAACTGGTGTAACGATTGAACAATTTTTGTGAGCGTGATGCACAGTACGGGAAATTCTTGCATGTATCAATATCGTATATATGATATTCATATCTCATATATGTCAGGGAAATCTTGATTTTTAAGCAAGTTCATTAATCTCATCAAATTAAAACTATCTGAATCTGACTTATCATTTTGTTTCATAAGCTCTTCTTATTGCTAAATCTACTTATCATAACACTTTAGAGATCTAGAGCTGGAAAGATTATCCAATTAAGTTGTAGGGATTCTTAATGCCTCCTTTGAAATAGTCCTTAAAATGTTGCTGCCTTTCATTCTTTTGACTCCCTAGAATGTATATTCATTCACACTGTAGGATGGATGTGCTTCAAATA
The DNA here is from genome assembly GCA_004027595.1 of Dinomys branickii. NCBI lineage: Eukaryota > Metazoa > Chordata > Mammalia > Rodentia > Dinomyidae > Dinomys > Dinomys branickii. Next base: position 7,265 of record PVLD010025848.1, on the reverse strand, counting down.
TGCCCAACTACCAGGAACACTTCTCCACTCCTACTGGAATAGTTCCTTCATACTTATCTTCTTGAAAGTCTTTTATTTAGCTTATCCCATTAACAAACTTATATTTTATCTATAAAATAACTATATACATCAGAGACTTTTATAAGAGAATACGCAATATGATGGGTACTGATATCTACATGATTGCCTGCACCATCAACTCTGAGTTTGTGTCTAATCCTGAGGTGGCTAGCAATGAATTGCTATATTTCCCAGGGAAATGAAATGACTTAGTCTGCATTTTAGTTAATCCCTCTATAAAAAGAAACAGTAGTGGAAAAAAGTATCCTAGAATATGTGTTAGGAAACAAATATAACATTCCAGAAAAAATAATACAAAATGATGTAGAAAAATAAGTGCTGTTAGTAATCTTTAGTGTCAACAATTGTAAATTAAAAGTTAAAGTGATTGTGTGTATGTCTATTAGTTTGAGCAATCTACTGTTTAATGCTGTGTTTCGGTTCCTCTTTGGAAGCATACACTCAGAGATCGTGGAGTCTTTCACCAGATATTGTGAGTAGAACCATGAGGTAGCCCTTTCCTGTAAGGGACTGCCCAGTGTGCCTGGGATGCACACCAGCAGGTGGGCGTCCTTGTGTGTTGTTCCTTGTTTCGGCAGCAGATAATGCCGCTATTACTTTGTACATGCAGCCTAATTTTAATTTTGCCAGATTTCCACCTATGAAAAACAATAGTTGGAAACTTTCCACCTGAAAATCTAATTTCTATGTGCTGCTTTATATAAAATGAGGAAGAAAATGCCTAACTTCTGTTCCAAATAAAAAATGATACAATAGTTAGTTTTTTCAGGGCATGGTGAGCTAAATTAGCTAAGGTATTTGCAGCACAAATGATATAAACAGAAATGAAGAATGTGTAATTATGTTGTTATAGGATGAAATTAAATAGTAATTATTTATAGTTAGTACATTCTAGATGTTTTAATATATATAAACACATTAATTGAATTGAAAGAAAAGTCTGACATTAATTCAACAATGCTAATTTTTTGTTCTTTTCCTACTATTATAGTTATTTTCTCTTTATAATTTCATTATTCTGGAGCACTCATATGATACAAAATACATGGAGAACAAAAACTTAAATGCTTTTAACTATTTAGTAATAACAATAAATAAGCAAAGTGCAGATTTTGTCATATTGCTCACAGTGGCATGTCACATCAATGACCACCTAACTTGACATTTTTATCTGATTCAACCTTAATCCACTTTCATTCTGTCATCTTAATGACTGAATTATTTTACTGACAATGCATAAATCCATAAGGTCCAAACAGTACAGTAGACTCAATGGTAATACACCACCCCTTCCACACAGAGATTATGTAATTAAAATACTACTTTTAACGGTCAATTAAAGTCTCTTTTAGGGGCCATACAGAAATAACGGGTTAAAGCCTTTCTTTTCTTTTTTGCACACTTATATTATGAGAGATTGAAGAATTAATTAGAAAAATTAACAATCACAGGAGTTATTTATAAGACTCCAATTCAGATCATTTGCTAACAAGTAATGGAACAAAGAATTTAGCCAAGCTAATGGGGTAAAACAAACTCAGAATAATTTTTCATTTCCTGACTTTGATCCCATATCTATAACCTACTTAGCTATTTTCTTCTCCAGATTCACTATTTATCTTTTCTTATCAAGCTCAGTAGTCTAGGATGTTGAACTGTGAAGTAATTTAACTTTTGCTTTTCACAGAGCTTCATAGTTAGGAGTTTTCCATAAGTCTCAGGAGAAATTTTGACTAGGAATTTTGAAAAATATTGAAACTTCTGAGACTTTGTGACAGGCATTGCTTTATTTCTGGTTATAGGAAGGACCACTGTATTATATCAGGTACAGTTATAACATGCCATAGGCTCTTTTGGAGATCATGGTGTAAGGAGCTGGGTTTGGGTTATGATGTTGACAGGGGTGAGAGGTGTGATTTCAGGAGGGGTTTCAACTTGACTGAGAGTGGCATCTACCCACACCAGATTTCTGGGTGTGTCTGGTTACATCATAGACTGGGGGCCTTGGGTAAAGCCTGGCTGCTGACCCCTTCCTGTCTGGAATCGTTCCCTTCCCCTCTTTCGGAGCCACCACAAAGTGGCATCTTTGCTTCACTGTGCCCTTCTCCCATGATGCTTCTGCTTTGAAGTTAGCTGACTGTACACCGTATCCCCCAAAACTGTGAGTCCAATTACATCACTCCTCTTTCAATTTACATCATGTGCAGTAAAGGAAAAGCCAATAAATTCAGAAACTGATTCATTGATTCACAGAGACACTTTTTTCTTCAGATTTAGGAGATACTTAAAGCAAACAAAACTTCTTAAAATGAGCAAAATCTACATGTAAACTCGGAAGGAATGCCACCTGAGCTCCTAGCTACAATTAGGAAATAAACTCATTAGACAAGTGGGACCAGGGAGACAATATTACTGTAATATTAATATAGTAATCTGACTAGTAATATAGTACTATGAATTAATCACAGATATAAGCAGAGAAGTGAGTTCAACTGTGAAATATGGGTAATAAATTTTAGAATAGTAATCAATTTTTGCTTCTGTATTTTTGCACAATTAGTCTGAGGTATCTCGTTATGGAAGCTATTATTGTTGGTTCCTTTATTTCTTTCTTTTTTTATTTTATTTCATTTGAAGGGGGAAGATTAATAGGGGAAAAGAAGGGAATGCTTTGGAGTTTCCTTTTGAGAATAGAGAATATGGTCAAATTCAGTTGTAAAATAAGATTTTGATAGCCTTAATATGGTTAACATTTTAATATACAAATTTAAGCATCTAAAATTATATTTTACTGTACCATTACATACTCACAAGCTATGATTTCATAGACATAAATGAGTTCTGAATTTCTTCATTATATCAGTTATCAACAGTAAATAACTGAGGTTTAATTTCACCCTTAATGTACAGAGGATGGCATTTCTGTGCATGACAGAAGCCAGTAGGCAACAATTCAGCACCAGGGACCACTTTCGTGGAAGACACTTTTTTCATTCCCTAAAAGGTAGGTGGTTTTGGGGATGACCGAGACACATTACAATGATCTGTCAACTTCTATTATTATCACATTGTAATATGTAATGAAATGTAGTGATGCCTCAGTTCACAAACTTAACTCATTCCACAATTCTGTAATTGCAGTTTGTATTCATGCAGCAAAGATGGGGATAGTCATCTTGGCCACCTGATGTGGAGTTCTTGAGCAAGAACAAAATTTGGACAAATGCTTCTCTTTGAAAACCAAATTGTTAACAAAAAGGTTCATCAACCACTGTCATTATACCACTCACTATAATACTGAATCCGTGGAAGACTTGAGTTTACATTCCTTCAAATATTCAATGCCATTGGCAGAGTTATAAAAGACATTCAAAGTGTGTTGTTTATGTCCTGTCCACTCCATAATCTGGCTTTGGTTTCTGACATTATGTAAAATCTCCTTCAGAAAGGTAGAATATTAGAATCAGAAACAAGTTTTTCCACAGTTTTCTGGCCATTTCAATGTATTATTCCTTAACTTGAATCCATACTGTACCACCATCTGAGATTATCTGAAACATAAAGCTATTGTCATTTTCTACTTGACTACCTGATATTCTTCTATCACTGACAAGGTTCATTCACCTGGCATGTTCTCACATGGGTCACAGACCCATTCTTTCCCAATGTGAGGGTATTTTGTGGTTGGGAAGTAATGCTCAACTCCTTTTGAAAATGGAAATAGTTGATGTGTACCACTGAAGGAAAGATGACTCAGTTAATCACTTTCAAATTTTTGTTAATGGTGGAAACATGTCGTGATCTCAGTGTTCACTAATTGCCCCATCACTCCAGTTTAAAAATCTCTGGATCAGCTCTCATCATTCACAAACTCAGGTTAATGATGCACCTTTAGAAAGTACTTGCACTTCTGTGTGTGAAAGACTTGTGTGGCCTGCCTTCACCCTACAGCACTGCATTAACAGACAGGAGATAAGGGCAGGTACTTTAATGTGGTTGAAACTTGTATTCCCATCCTCCAACACATTGTTTTTTTTTTTTTTTTTTTTTTGGTTTTTTTTTTTTTTTTTTTGCGGTACTGGGGATCGAACTCAGGACCCTGCGCTTGCTAGGCAAGCACTTATTCCACTGAGCTATATCCCCAGCCCCTCCAACACATTGTTAAACTCAAGTGCCATTATTTGGCTAACTAGCATGTCTTCATGTACATCAGTTTGTAGCTGTACATGAAGTGGCCTCTGTTGCTTTAGTGGTGAAACCACAAAGTCATCCAGTCAGGTCAAACATTTCCTCCATACATATCTCACCCCTGAATGACCTCAGCTTTCCTGATATTTAATGGCTCAAACAATTTTATATTTTTGTAGCTATTATATTGGTCAGAAACAAAAATGTACATAAAATATCTTCATGTACATTCGCCTGAAAATGTATCACATAAAATCAATACTTGTTGCCCTATGGTCAGTACTGTTAGACTTGTCAACCTGGATTGTGATATGCACCTTCCTAAAGTTTCCTAAAACTATCCTTAGCAGCTGGCAGAATCAACTCTTCACCAAGAGTGAAGGGCTTTTTAGCTTTAGCAATGATGTCAGCCAATAAATATGATTCTAAGTGCAGACAGTTCATGAAGTGATGATCTTCAATAATTGCTTCTGTTCTCTGGGCCATATTATTTTCCTTCTGAGAAAACTTCCACTTCTTACATTTTAGTTCACATCCTTAGTATTGATGTGTTGGAATGGTTTTGCAAACTCCATGGCTTTAATGTGTAGAAAGCAACTACTTAGTATACAAACTGGGCTTGGAAAAGGTTAATCACTTGTTGCAGTGAATCCACAATTTAAGTAAAACTTTCCTTTCCTGACAGTCTTATTGTCTTCTGTTCTCATCACTGAGTCTTGCTCTCTTTTCAAAGAACCTCTCCTAGCAATGTTTTTTTTTGTTTGTTTGTTGCATTGTTTATTTTGACTCATTTGGACTAGGGTTAGCTTGTTGGCTTAGAAAACCTATGACTGAGACAAATCCGCAAAAGCCATGTAGATGGAAGCAGTAAATAAAATAATGGGCTCCAGTAATTGTTAGAATATGTTGTAAAACTTGCCATCAGATTTAACTTGTCACTTGTTACTGTCTTAGTTACTTTTCTTGTTACTGAGACAAAATTCTCAACACAGAAAGTTAAAGGAGGGAAGGTTTATTTAGCTTCAAAATATACAGAGGTTTCAGTCCATAGTTGGCTGGTTCCAAGAAAGGATGTCACACAGCAGTAGGGCAACAGTTCATGGCTGCCAGATACAGCAAATGCAATAGAGCGGAGGAGAAACAAGCCCCTTTCTGTCCCTTATATTGTACGCAGGCTACCCGCCCTAAGCTCCATGTAGCATTCACACCCTTAATCCCAGCACTGCACCATGAGTCAGTCACAAACTCTAGATTCAGGCACCTCTGAAAATCCCACCCCTCAAGACTATATGAGGTTTGGGGGGAACATCGAGACACAGAACATAAGTCACTCACAAATGAGGTTTTTAAAAGAGTTGGCAAATAATGTGTTTATTATTGCCCTGTACAGTCAAACTTCTCTGCTAATGTGTATCTGTGACTGCAGCCACTCTGCAGTGCCAACATCCCCACTTCAGCTCAGGCATTAGATTTCCATAAGGAATGCTGATGCTAGATTCTTCATGTGTGGTGCAACAGGGGTCACAATCCTCTTAGAATTAATTCTGCGTCTAGTGTGATAGGAGGCGGTGATGCAGATGACGGGAGGGATCATGAAAGCAGCTGACTTGCTGCCCACTGCTCCCCTCCTGCTGTGAAGGTTTCTATCCTCCTAGTATGAAAGCAAGAGGCAGCACATCAAAAGTTCTCACTTGTCTCTTAATGAATATGGTATCTAATTAATTAAGTGTCTACTCACATAACTTCCTAGAAGGGGATTCTCCCTGTAATACACAGATCTGTGTTGTAATGAAAGGCTACAGAGCAGAGCAGCTGAAGTCCTATGTGGCTCTATGGCAGTACCCAAAGAAGCCTAGCAGAAGTTGAAGTTAAAAATGGATGGAGACACAAACAACATGGAAAAATACAATGGATGGAGAGAGATGTTAGATTATGAGTTCCATTTGCTTCTGGTTTTAGAAGCTAATTTATCTCATAAGGTGCACTCAACTTACATGAACTGTTTCCTTGGCTAACTTCAAATAGGATCAGTACTAAGAACACCCATTAAAAGTAAAAATGAACAATAGGCATATGACCGACTTAGATGTCTTTAATTATGAGGGCAATTGTTAGTCCTTACCTACAAATTTTAAAAAACGTCCCTGATCATTTAATATTTTATGTAAAAAACAAATTCAGCACAAATTTGTTTGAAGCTGATTTACCTGAGCTATTTTACCTCCTAGAAAGCAGACCATGCACATGGGCAACAGGACAGAAGACACTTTATGACACTCAAATCAGAACTTTTTTTTCATTTCTTAATGGGACACAATGTGATAAATGTTCTCAGGCAAGGCAATGGGATTGAGTCTTAAAAACTGGATGCTAACCTAAAAGGAAAATGTATCTAACATGACTGTTCTAATTTTAAGATCAAACCAAAGTTACTGGAATGAGATAAATTTATGTGTTACTGAGGAAAGTTACAATATCTTCAGAAGGATGAAGGAAAGCTAATTTTGACACAGAACTTATGATATATTGAGTGTAATGATTAAATATGTGAAACTAGTTTATCCATTAAAAGAAACTCTTTGACCTGCATAAGCACATTTATTTGTGGCATTACACAGCAGCTAAAATATGGAATAATCCTGGTGTTCATTATAAGATGAATGAATAAAAAAGATACATATACACAATGAAATAGTATTTAGGCATAAAAACAATGAAACCCTGTCATTCATGGCAAAACAGGTAGAACTGGAAAACATTGTGCTAAGTGAAACAAGTCAGACATAGAAAACTGTTGCATACTCTCTCATAATTTGGAAGATAGAAAAAAGAGAAATAAATTTGAGTGTGGTAGCACTCATCTGTAATCCTAGAACTTGGGAGGCTGAGGCAGGAGGATCACTCTGAGTTCCAGGCCAGCCTAGACTACAATGTCAGGCTGAACTGCATAATGAAACTCTATCTCAAAAAGTACGTAAAACAGAAAGAAAGAAAGA
>PVLD010025847.1:0-23099 GCA_004027595.1 Dinomys branickii | reverse complement strand
CGTCTTCCTGATTCAATTTTGGCAATTTGTACCTTTCTAGGAATGTGTCCATTTCTTCTGTATTTTCTATCCTATGGGAATACAGATTTTCAAAGTAGGTATTAATGATCTTTTGTATTTCTTTTGGATCTGTAGTGACTTCATCCTTTTCATTCCTTATTGCATGAATTTGAGATCTTTCCCTTCTTTTTTTGATAAGATTGGCTAGGGGTTTATCAATTTTATTTATTCTTTCGAATAACCAACTGTGATTCACTAATTTTTTGTAGAGTTTTCTTCATCTCAATTGCATTAATTTGTGCCCTGAGTTTTATAATCTCCTCCTTTCTTTGGGCTCTTGCTTTGGCTTGTTGCTCTTTTTCTAAGAGTTTGAGGTGTATCATTAGGTTATTTATTTGCTCTCTTTCTATTTTCTTTGAATATGAGTTCATTGCTATAAATTTACCTCTGAGGACTGCTTTCATTGCATCCCACAGATTCCGGTAGGTTGTGCTTGCATTTTCATTTATTTGTAGGTAGTTTTTAATCTCTTCTTTAACTTCTTGTGTGACCCATTGGTTATTCAGGAGGTTGTTGTCTAATTTCCAAGTGTTTATGTGGTTTTTGGAGTTCTCTTTGTCATTAATTTCCAATTTCATTGCACTGTGGTCAGATAATATGCATGGGATAATTTCAATTCTTTTGCATTTAGGTAGATAAGCTCTATGGGCTAGAATGTGGTCTATTTTGGAGAAAGACCCATGTGCAGCTGAGAAAAATGTGTATTCTGATGTTGTGGGGTGGAACACTCTGTATACATCTACTAAGTCCATTTCTTCCCACTTTTGGTTCAGGTCTGTTATTTCTTTGCTGAGTTTCTGTCCAGTTGACCTGTCTCTTTGCATCAGAGGGGTGTTTAGGTCCCCTATTACAATAGTGTTATCAGTTATTTGATTTTTTACATCTGTTAAGATTTGACTTGTAAAGTTAGGTGCACCATTATTTGGTGCATAAATGTTTAGGATTGTTACCTCTTCCTCTTGCAGCTTTCCCCTAACTAGTATGTAATGGCCTTCATTATCTCTTTTGATTGTTTTTGGTTTGAAGTTTACATTGTCTGCAAACATAATAGCTACCCCTGCTTTTTTCTGGGGACCTGTTGCATGGAGAATTGTTTTCCATCAATCTGTGGATTTCCTTTTGAGTAAAATGTGTTTCCTGTATACAGCATATCGTTGGATTGTGTTCCTTAATCCACTCTTCCAACCTTTTCCTTTTGACTTTTGAATTGAGGCCATTTACATTAATGGTTATCATGGTTATATGTTGGCTTATTCTAGTCATGTTATTTACTTATTCTTTTCCTTCTTTTGCTGACTGTTTACTTGCTTGTTCTGTTTAGGGAGTTATTTCTATTGTTCTTGGGATTGTGGTCTCTTTTTTCTCTGTCTATAATATTTTTTAGTGCTGTTTGCAATGCAGGTTTGGCACTCATTAAGTTCTTCAGTTGTTCTTTATCGTGAAAATATTTTATTTCTACATTGAATTTGAGGGATAGTTTTGCAGGATACATCAGTCTGGGTTGGAAGTTGTTTTGTCTCAGAATCTGTAATACCTCGCTCCAAGCTCTTCTTGATTTCATGGTTTCCGTTGAGAAGTCTACTGTGATTCTGATGGGCTTTCCTTTATAGGTGATCTGTTTCATTTCTCTAGCAGCTTTTAATATTGTGTTCTTTTGCTGGATATCTGGGATCTTGACTATCATATGTCTGTGTGTGTTTTTCTTTGGGTTATGCATCATTGGGGTTCTATATGCCTCGATTAACTGAACTTCAGTATCTTTTCCTTGTTTGGGAAAATTTCTGCTATTATTTCAACAAATATTCTTTTTATATCATTTGTTTGGTCTCCTACTGTTTCACTCACTCCTATTATTCGAATATTATTACGTTTTGCCTCATCTTGGAGCTGTTGGATTAATTTTTCTTGTGTCTTTGGTGATTTTATGAGATCCTTCCTTCCTTGCTCATAAGCTGCCATGCTGTCTTCAAGGTCTGAGATTGTATCTTCGGTTTCATTTAAGCGGTTTTGTAAGCTTTCAGTGTAAGTTTTCAAATCCTGGCATTCTCTTTGGACCTGTTTCATTCTTGGTAATTCATTCCTAAGTTGCTCTTGTAACGTTTCCATTTGTTTCCTATTTTCTTCTAATCTTTTATCTATTTCTTCTCTATGTGTACAGAACATTTCTTCCATTATTGTTTTCAGTTCGTTTTTTTGTCTGAGAGATCATTGCAGGTATGTGGCTTATTTCTGCTTTAAGCTCTTTTATGGCCTGTTGGAGTTGTTTCATTTCAGATGCAATTGTTTCATAACTTGCAGGTATGTGGCTTCCTGGTTCCCCTGTATCCTCGCATTCAGAACTTGTTCTGGGTGGGGTTGAGTTCTGAGACTGCGTTTTGTTCGTCTGTTTTCCCATTTTTGGGTATCAGATTCAAAATGTTGAGCTATAAATTCCCCAGGCAGTTCAGCAGGCAAAGGTCTGCTGCAGAGGCTGCTCCGATGATTCCTTCTCTTTCGGAGAATGTCCTCTAAGCTTTCTGCTGAGAGATCCACTTAAAAGGCTGCTCAGATGCTGCTTTGTGGACGTCGCTATTCCCTACCCCGAGACCTGGCTGGGGCGCATAAACAGCTCGCCACCCCAGGGACCTTGCAGGCAGGGGGCCGCTCAGGTGTTCCTCCCTGGGTGGAGCTCCTCCCCCAATTAAAAATCCCGTCGGGGTGCCCAGCCAGCTCTTCCGTTCCGGGGACAGTGCAGTCAGAAGTGCTGCTCCGATGTCCCTCGCAGGGCAGAGTTTCTCCCCAACTCAAAAAAACCGGTCAGGGCGCCCAGTCAACTCACCCTGGGATTGTGTAGGCAGGAAAGCCGCTCAGATGTATCTCCTTGGGTTGAGCTTCTTCCTGACTCAGAAATCCTGTTGTGGTGCTCTCTCAGCTCACCCGTTCTGAGATCCGTGCTGGTAGGAGATCCTGGGACTCCCCCGCCTCCTCGGCATTCTCACAGGGGCTGCCGACACTCTCCGGCTGAGGATGGCACCGGCTGCGGGGTCGGGGCTCTGAGTAGGATCCCGTTCAGTTGCGCGGATTAGCGCAGTCTGCCCGAGGAGCGCATTCTCTGAGTTTGCTCTGCTCTGCCACCTCCAAAAATTCCTTGTCGTGGCCGCCTGTGAGCCGTTCGGGATTGGAAGATGGGCAGGTCCGTCCCGCCGTGTTGGCACTTGGTGTTACGTGGGACTTGGCCGAGCCAGGGCCTGCGCAGCGCCAATCGCCTCGGGCGCCCAGCTCTCAGGGCCCGCCCACTTCTCCCCGCGGCGTATCCAGCTGACCCGTTAATGCTCGGGCAGCTCAGAGCAACACGTTCAGTTGGAATTTCGCAGCCGCGGACCTGGCACCCGCGCGTGAAAGATTGGTCTCTGGGAGAGTTCCCTCTGCAGCTCACCTGGTCACCATCTTCCCGGAAGTCGTGATATTATTTTTTTATAAATGTACTTTGATATGAATTTAGCCAACTTGATCCACAAAATATGATATAATGTTTATCCTCTAATATTCAAAGTTTGTGAAAATCTGCTGTAGATAGGTTTTCTGTCTGTACTTTGAAGATGTTTCTCCACTTTTTTCTTGCTTGCATTGTTTCTGAGGAGAAATCTGTTGTCATCTTTCTCTTTGTCCCTTTGTACGTGATATATCTTTTGACATTCTAGCTGGTTTGGAGAATTTTTCAGTATTGGAGATTGAGCCAAGGGCCTCATGCATACCGGGAAAGCCCTCTAGCACTGAGCTACATCCTCATCTGATTTCTTTCTTTACAATTAATTTTTTTTTCTTCTACCGGAAGTAGAACTCATGACCTTGCACTTGCCAGGCACATGCTGTGCCACTGAGCTATATTCCCAGCTACAATTAATTTTGAACAATTTGACTAAAATACTCTCTGGGGTAATGGTCTTCATGTTTCTTGTATTTGACTGTAAGGAGCTTTGGAGTTTGTGGGTTTATAGTTTTCATTAAATGTGGAAAAATTTTAGCCATGATTTCTTCGGTTATTTCTTTCCCTTGCCTGACTTTCTCTTCTCCTTCCTGGCCTCCGTTACCCATACAGTCAGCTGCTGAAAGGTGCCCACAACCTACTGATGATTTACATATTTTAAAAAATGAACAAATATTTTTCTAGTTTTCGTTTCAGAGAGTATTTATAGATGTCATCTGTGACGTCTAGTCTGCCAACGATCCCATTTGGTATATTTTTAATATGTCAGATATTAGAGCTTTAATCTCTTTCTTTTAAAAAAATATCTTGCACATCTGTATTTAACTTCTAAGTAGGGGGAATATAGTTATAATAACTGTTTAATTTTCTGGTTTGAGGACTGATAATACTGGTGTCAGTTCTGGGTAAATTTCGATAGATTTGTTTTTCTTCTCCAACTGCCATATATTTCTTCTTGTTTGCATGTCCACTAACTTTTTCTTGGCTTCCAGACATTTGAATTTTCCCTTTTGGGTGTTGTATATTTTTATTTCCTTGTAAACACTTTTATAATTAAGTTTACTGGTACAATGTAGATATATGCAATGATCACATTCATCATAGGGAATTTGTGCCTGTACATGATACATCTTAGTTCCTCTTTTTTTCCCCATTTCCCTCCCCTCTCTTCAACCCTCTTCTCTTCCTTATTATCTTATAAACACTGTTGAACATTGTTCAGGGATGTGGTGACATTACTTGGAGACAGCCTCATCCTTTTGAGTCTTGCTTTTAGTACTTGTCAGGTAGGACTAGAACTATGTTTAGTCTGTGTCTAGTTTTCTTCTCTACTGAAGCAGGACTCCTGCTCTTTGAGTTGTTAGGTGGGACGGGCACTATTCCCAGCCTGGGGTGAGCACTGCACACTGTTACCTGTAGTCCACTTGGATGGTTTATTCCCTGGTGTTGGGTGCTCCCTCATGCCCAGATGCTGACTAGTCTTCTGTTGAATACTCCTGTGAGACCCTCTGCAGACTTTTGGAGTTTTCTCTGTGTGAAGCTGTCTCTCTTTGGTCCTTTGTCCTGAGAACTTCAGCTGTTCTGGTCAGCCTGGACTCTCAGTTTTGCCTCCTCAACTCCGGGATTCTCTGCCCGGATTTTCTCTTTTTGTATTGCAGCCAGGAGGCTCTCCCAGGCAGCAAGTGGAGAGAATCGTGAGATGTTATCTGGTCCTGTTCCTGGCTCTCTGGGAGCACTTTCTTTCAAACTCTGCTTTTCAAATATCTTTGTCCAGTTTTTTTTTTTTGATAGTTTCAGATGAGAGGATTTCACATAGGCAGATTCCATTTACGTTCTGCTTTATAAACTCTCTACTGTGATTGCAAGTGTTTCAACATTTTGCTAACTTCCTCCTTTTATCTAATCTACTTTTCCATACTGTTTTGATGACCTCCATGCTTTTCTCTGAATTCTGTGACTTAATACATTCTATTTTTACTCATCAATCTTGATTGATTTTCATCCTGCCATACAATAGATTTGTCTTCTGACCAATACTGTGTGACATACACAGGATGCTTTTCTTTTTCACCCTCCCATCTTTCAACCGAGAAGCAGAGAGTCCTGCTCTGCCATCTGCACACAATCTTTCTCTGTCTTCCTGTTTAGGATGCTGCCATGGTGTGCTTCTTCCCTTCCAGCTATTCCCTAACTTTCATTCCAGTGTATTCTCCTCTCCTCTTCTTTCCCTCACTTTCCCAGACCAAACCTTCCTTTTACCAGCCTCTTTCTCTCTAGACTGACCCTCCTGCATGTGATGCTGTGATATTTTATAAGTCAGGGAACACCTCATACATATCCAGTGACTCTCATTGTCAGAAAGTATGCTCAAAGGGTTGGAGTCCTTTCCTCCATAAAGCCTTTTATTGGATGTAGTTTCTCTTCTATGTTCCCATGAGGTTTGAGGTTTCTTCTTTGATTAGCTCTGAACTGCTGTCTCCTTACTGGCTCATTATGTCCTTGAAAATACATCAGGGTCAGAGCTCTTCAGAGAGCCCTGTACATATTAGGTGCTCATAAAGCATCCTACATGCCATCTTGTCTCTGTTGGGTATGCGTTTCCCAGTGGGAATAAGCCTTTTCTCCATGTTTCAGTGGCAGGCTCACCTATGACTTTCAACTGCCCAATCAGTAAGTCTTTGGGTTTGCAGAGGTAACTTATGGGTACAGCCTGGGCATTATGGCCTTCTCTGGACGAGTGCCATGCGGGAGAACCCATACTCTCAGGTGTTAAAGCTCCTTACAGTCAAATATAAGAAACATGAAGACCATTACCCCAAAGAGTATTTTAGTCAACTTGTTCAAAATTAATTGTAACTGGGAATATAGCTCAATGGCATGGCATGTGCCTGGCAAGTGCAAGGTCATGAGTTCTACTCCTGGTACTAGAAAAAAAAATTAATTGTAAAGAAAAAAATCAGATGAAGATGTAGCTCAGTGCTAGAGGGCTTTCCTGGTATGCATGAGGCAGAGGTAAATAACAGAAGAGGGGAGGTTGAAGAGCTTGTATACCTGGCAAATAATTGTGTTACACAGCAAGGGGAGCCATTTCTTCTGCATTCAGAAAATGGTGCTAATATTGGTGACTCAGTTTTGAATTGAAATGTCCATGGAATCTATACCTAAATGTAGATCATTAAAGACCACTTATCTTGTTTAAGCTCAGAGGTGAGTCTAGCCATTTTGAAAATATCTTCTGAAAGTTATATTGAGATGACTATGATCATATGATCTATCAAACATGAATATAAATTAGTATATATATTTTCTTTGCAGTTCTTAGGCATTGAAACCATAGCCTTTGTACAGAGCTATATTCCAGCTCTTATTTTATCTATATCTATCTATTATCTATCTATCAATCATCTGTCTTTGAGATAGAATTTTGCTAAATTGCTAAGTTGCCAAGACTAGGATTGAACTTGCAATCCTTCTATCTCTGCCTCCCAGAATGCTGTGATTATAGGTGTGTGTCTCTATGCCTGGCTAGGACATTTCTATTTGCTGGTAGAAGGGTGTTAAATCCCTGGGTATACATTTCATTCAAATGCTTGTGTATATGATCAAACATATCTAATCTGAACTACCTGTGGGAAGGACAGTCTGGATTAGAGAAACACCTGAAACTGTGTATATGTTTTAAATAATTCATGTTACCTTATTACGGATTAGGGCTCTTTAACTATAGAGAAACAAAAATCTACTGTGGCTTAGTAAGAATGCTTTGTTAGGAAAAATAGCCAGCCCATGGGATGGTGGGGATGGCTGATGGTCATACCCAAGGATTCTCATCAGCAATGACTCCCAAATTTAGAACTGGGCCACCACCAACCTCTCCATATCTAGGAAACCACAGCCTCTCCATGACAGAAAGTTACTGAAGAAAACAGCCCCCTCCTCCAGTCCCTAGCTCCAGAATTGTACATCTGTCCCTGGATCTGTATTAGCAAAAAGGATGCATTGCACCCCTCTCCATGTAATTCCTTCCAGTCAAAGTCTCATGAAAGCACCCTTCTCTTCATGGAACCTAGCTGCAGATCCAGGTCTTGTGCAAGGTCACATGACTACTAGACCCAAGTTGTACCCTGAACGCTAGCTGCAAGAGCATTTGGGTAAACTAGTAGGTTTTTTTTCCAGCCTCTATGCAGAGAAGTGTGTTGGAACAGATGGTTTAGTGAGTCTCTCCCTTGTTTGGGTTTCCCATAATGTCTTACATGGAGAAGGCATTCAGTAGATATTGGTTTGTGTGTGTGTGTGTGTGTGTGTGTGTGTGTGTGTAATTTCAGAGAGTCCAGATAGTTTGTATAAGTCCCATATCTATCTGGCCATAACTTTCTTTATCTACCAAGTTTTATTCAGGGCATCTCAAAGGTCTCTTTGAGTTTGAATAGTCCATGGCCATCTGAATTTTTGACAATAACAGATGTTGAGATGAAAGTCATTCAAGTCATTAGAAGAAGTTTTCAGTTTTAGTACGTTGATGCCTGACTATTTCCCTGAAAGTATCGGAGGACCTGAGTGCTCTAGATGTTATACAAACACCCTATATGTCTTTATATACAGGGAAGTGGCTGTTTTCTTCAAACTATAATCTTATTAAGGCCTCAGAAAAGCCAGAAAAATTCTCTTTTGTTGTTGCTGCTACTTACTGCAAAAACAATTCTGGCTCGGGGGCTCAGAATATCTTGTACTTTTAAGCTAGATAAAATATGTAAAGAAAATAACACTTAGAGGCATGGTGTGCCTTGTGCCCTGAATGATCTCATGGTACAAATTTAATTTTGTTTCTAGTTATTTGGCGTTAGAGATAGGATTATATCTCTCAGGCAGAGAAAGTCATTAATCGAGAAAGAGACCTCTTCATCCTTCTTCCAGGTTTAATGTGACACTGTAAATGTCTTTCACTGGTGAATGGCCATTTCAGTTGGGTGTGATTGGCAGGCTTCTGCGGCAGGTTTGCTGGGTGCTCTGTATCAGCTATGCACCCACATATGCCTGCCTCACAGACACTGCCATGTGACAAGGATGGCTTTGTGGCTTCCTTCAAATTCCAAGTTGATGCGGGAGCAATTGAGACCCTTGGAGCCAGGCCTGACAGTGGCATATGGGATAGTATCTTAGAAATCAGTCGCCAGGTACTACCATAATCCCTAAGCAGAGTGTCCAAGCACATGTTACGTTCCAGAAACAGAGTCTCTAGATATATGGTGGGGAAAGCTCTCTCCTTTGTCGAGATCAGAACTTCATGCTTAGTAGGAGGAATGGTGTAAGAGAACCGGCAGTTTCCCACTTTGCTTCCTCTCCCTCCTTCTGTTTCTTGTGCCTTCTTTCCATGTGCCAATAACTGTGTTAGTTATGGGGGGATAGCACTGCAGAAGACACAGTTCCTGTTTGCAAGGAAACTAAAGAGCAGGAGGAGCAAACACGTTGTGTCAGCCAGTGATTCCAGCATCACAATCAACTTTGAGACAAGCTCAAGAATGAGCACTTACTTTGTTGATGTATCTCTGAGTTGGCTGGAGATTGGCTGAGCCAGGCTGGGAACAGTAGTGGTGGTTTGGTTGGCCAAATCTGCTGCATATGTTTTTTGTTCTTCTCCCAGGACCACTAGGCCAGTCAGGGTTGTCTTCTCCATGGTGAGGGTAAGAGTTCATTAGGACCAGCAGAAATGAACCAGGCAGTTTAAGGCCTAGGCTTGGACTGTGCATGCTGTCTTCTGCTTCAGTCTATTGGCCACAGTGTATCACGTGACTCAGCTCCATGGGTGAGTCAATATGATGGGAAGACTCTCATATGATAAAAGGTGTCAGTACAAGGATGAATACAGAATGAGAGGCTATAGTGCAATTGATCACATATGGCAAGATGTTAAGACAATAACTCTCTCAATGCCAAGTGTCAGAAACAGTTGTTAAGCGAGCTCAGGCTGAGGGGAATTGCAAGTCTTACATAGCCAGCAAGTGCAACTGTCTGACCGTGTGGCTAGATCCAGGGGGGAGACGATGTTGTCAGGCTGGGTCTCTCTTTTTCCTTTTGGCTCAGCTTTGTAACATGCTTGGCTTCATCCTGCAGATGGTTTTTTAAATGCCCTTAGACAAGATGGTTCTTGCAGTTTCAGGCTGTCCATCTTTATTGTTTTGTACTGGAGGAAGAGAGACCCACTCTCACCCCTAGGAAGCTGTACTGAAGCCTGGATGCATCTATGGCCCAGGTTAGGCCATGTGTCCTCTGGTCCAGTAATGCTAATGAGAGAAATGGAGTGTTCTGACGATCTGAGACACACGTCCAGCTGTGGTAAGGATACCTGCTCCCAATAGACAAACTGAGCACAGAGAAATTGGAGAAGATGCATTTCACCAAAGGAGCAGCAGAGTGTTTCACCAGAAGGCGGGGGAAGGTGCCAGGCAAACACAATACCCAGTATCCACTTTAGTGCAGGGTCCAATGTGGCAGAAGGGAAGGTGTAGAGTGACACTGCTAGTTGCCTGCCTACAATGAATTCACCCCTTTATAGGCCCTATCCAGTTCTTACTTCAATTTAGTGACCACAGAGGACCAGAGATGTGTTTAGGGCAGCGGGCCCTCACCAAGACCGTGCTGGTCTGGCAGGAGCAGAGAGGCGTTCATGACCCAGAGCCACCACCCAAATTAGGGTTCATGATGGACTGTGCCAGCCAGGGTGGGACAGACACCAAAGTGGAGCGCTTGCAGACCTATAACGTCCCTGGCAACTCATGCCTTACGATTGACCTTGCTGCAGGATGTGCTGGAAAATCTCAAGGGTAACTTTCTATCCTCACCACTGTTTATAAGACTCTGGTGTAGGGGAGAAGTTGGGCAGAGAGCTGCCAACGCTGATGGTGGTGCTACTGGCACTGGTGCGTTTTCTGATGCAGCTCTTTGGTAGTCAGAGGCAGCAGGGTTTGGTGGGAGAGTGTAGAACGTGAACGCTTTAATGTGAGATTTTACTGAGCACCACTGTGGCCTGCCTGACACCAGGCAGCATGACGTGACATGTACATGAGCTGGACGTGGTCCCTGCTATCAGAAAGAAGTCCCAGATTTCAGTCTTGCACTGAAATTCCTTGAGCCTCAGTTTCCTTGTCTATCAAGGGATGATGTCTGTCCTGGTGACATCACAAGATCACTTGTGAGCATCAGTTTAGAAAGGCAAATGTGGGACAGTATTTTGTTAAAGCATCATTTTCTTTCATTCTTTTTTTTTTTTTTTGGTACTGGGAATCGAACTCAGGACCTTGCACTTGCTAGGTAGGCGCTTATGCCACTGAGCTATATCCCTGGCCCTGAAGGCATCATTGCCTTAGCTGACAGGATCAACATCTAGTTGAAAGCAGCAATTGCTTAGAGAAAGCTGTGCACGCTGGCGCAAGTACTTGCCGAATGCCCACCCGCCTTGCACTTGGGGAAACAGAGCCAGAAAAGGAGGGTGACATCAGCAGGCTGCAGAGCAGGGACAGTGATCTCAGTACTCCTGTCCTTACCTGTAACCGTGTGCAAGCACATGTCTGTGAGTGACGCTAGGCCCCTGAGTGGCACCGAAAGGCTCCTTGGCACCTCTGTGATGTCAGCTGCCTTGGCTCCCTGCCTGGAGTGTGTGTAGAAGGGAAGGGGACCCACAACATGACAGAGTGTCCTGCCTGGAATATCCGCCCCACCCACCTGTCCCTTACGTGATCTTTTCTTCCCTCACACTGCTTTTCAAGGCACTGTAGGATGAGCCCTTTTCTAGAGCACATCTGACCATCTGACATGTAGGAGACTCTGGCCAGGCAGGGGATCACACCCTTGATCTCTGTTGCTAGCAGAGGTAGGCAGGAGAAGGCTTCTGCTTTCAGAGGGGTCACTGTGGTGGGAAGCTGGGGCAGGAATGTGCGTACCACCTGCTTCCACAAGGCATGGGAGGGTTACAGTAAAAGCACATTTGTTGTAGGGACCCACGGGTTAGATGACAGGGGAACTCTATAGCAAAGGAGAGGTGGTACCAAAAGCCAGAAATTAATTACTTGTGCTTGAGGTCTAAATTGGGCACTGAACTTCTTGGCAGACAATACGAAAAGAGTAACGATAGGTTTTCAGTCCTTTTGCCGATTCGAAAGAGACAGGTCTTCAGCGGAAGCACATTGTTTCCCTTTGGCACAAAGTCCTGGGAGGAACTTATCACCTGAATCCTATACAGAGGATGCTGGGTAACAGAGAGAGAAAGCTGGCATGGCCCTGGCCTCACCAGTGGACCCCTTCTGAGCTGGCACATTCGTGATCTTTTCACTTTGTTTATCCTCTTTTATTCTGCATCTCCTCCTCCTTCCTCTTCTGCTTCTCCTTTCTTCCCTTCCTCCTCCTGACAAATGTCTCTCCCCACTCCTCATGCTTGTTAGCATTTGGCGTTTTACTGTTTTCTGCTAGACTGGAGGCTCTGTGTAGACAAGGATTTGATTTGTCTTGCTAATTCTGGCACTCCAGAGATCAGAAAAGTCTCCCAGAGTACTTATTGGGAGAATTTAATAGGTAGTCTTTTAGGGGAAAACGCAGTTTTTGTGGGCAACTAGAAGGATATCTAACCCAAACCTGGGGGATGAGCTGAGGAGGAGATGGTTCTCTAGGGAAAGTGAAATCTCAGTCAAGACTGGAAGGACCAGCAGGAACCAGGTAGAGGGGCAAAGGGAGATCATTCATGGTAAAGAAGGTCACTCCTAAGAGAAGTACAACCTAGTCTCAGCACAGGGGATAAGCTGGAGAGTGGGGAAAGGGGAAGGTGGTGAGATAGGTAGGAAGTTTTAGAGCACAGACTTGGACTTCCCCTTGAAGGCCGTGTACAGTCCCTGGAGGGTCTGGCATGATCATTCAGGTTTTTGGAAGGATGACTCTGGCTTGGACTGGAGGGAGACTATTGTAGTTAGGGTTTGCTAGGGAAACAATTTAATACAGGACACATAAGTTATAAGATTATTTTATTAATTAGTTACCCAAAGAGTCAAATACAAAAGAATGCAGGAAATCTGTCCACACACTAGAGACTTAAAGAATCCAGCTGAGAGCCTGGATCCCACAACAATGTCCTGTATGAGTCCAGCTGAAGACTTAGAGCCCATGGCAGTGTCCTCCACAAGTCCATCTGGAGGCCTAGAGCCTACCACAATGTCTCATGCAAGTCTGTTTCACGGTTCTGCACTGGGAAGGCCCAGAGGTCAGTGGTGGAAGCTAGAAAGTCTGTGCCAACGGGATGAAGGATCTGTGCCAGCAGGCTGAGGGAGCTGCACTGGAGCCGGGAAGCAACGCTCAGGTTAAGGACCAGAGTTCCCATGAAAAGAACTGTAGCGATCCTCAGCGACAATGAGATCCTGAGCTCCTCCCGTGATGAGAACAGCTGAGCTCATATCAGAAAAACCAGCAGGACACGCTTCTCCAGGAGAATCAAAAGCACACCATCATCCCCTCCAGTTCTCTTTTTATGCTGTTGTTAACGATCCTCAGTTGGGCCTTCCACACCCAGCACCAAGCTGATTCAGCTCCGCTGGCTGTTAGAAGCTGACCACTGTTGTCAATCCACCACAGGGAAGAAGAGTAATAGCAGAGTCCCCAGGGGACTTGGCTAAGGAATTGTGACCACTAATCCTGCTATGTCTACTTCATTGTATTAAGACACACTTAGCAGATTAGTAGAGATGGATCCTGGCTTCATCCGGGTGGTTCATGAAGGTGTGACCTTGGGCATTATATACGGTCCCTTACCTTTACTCTTTGGTGTTCTTCCCATACTCTCCTTCCAAGCTGCCATGAACTAAGCAGTTTTGTTCCAGGAAATCCTTCTGCCATGGCATTCCTGCCTTGGAGCCAGCCGACTATGGACTGAACCCCACACACCATAAACTAAATTAAACCTCTCCTTTAAATTGTGAGTGTAGAGTATTGTGTGCAGCAATTGGAAAGCTAATATAGGAATGAGGGTGGTGTGAAAAGTGACCAGAGGGGTTAGAGAAAAAGAGGACAGACTGGAGGGAGAGTTTAGATTCTGCATGGATAGGGTGAGGCGGATCAAGGAGGCAGGAGTGAAGGGGACTCCCTGGCTTTATGCTGGGGTGACTGGGTGGCTGATGGACACTCATTAGATGGGGAACACAGGAGGAGGGACAAGTTCATTTTAGATAGGTTGCTTTTAAGGGCCTATAGGGCACCTTGGAAGAAGTGTCTGCTGGCGTATGGGTCTGCCATGGGAGCGAGTGGGCCATGGAGACAAGGTTTGTAAGTCATGTGTGTATAGGATGTGGATGAAGTAATAGGGCTGTGTACAGACCCTAGGGAGGAAGGTGGAGTGACAGGAGACCCAGGTTGGACCTGGGTTTAAGGGCTTGGAGGAGGAAATTTAATCTGCAAGTGGGGTAAGAATTTAATCAGCAGTGTGCTGAGAGGAGACCCGAGGAAGCTGGATGTCAGAGCTGCCCATTATGATTCTGAGAAGGCCAGAAAGGTCAACTGTGCCAAATGCCACTGAAAGATCAGAGGAGATAAGCACTAAGGAATGCCTTTGGCATTTAGAAATAAGGAGGTCATTGATGACTTCTGAAAGGGCCATTTGGTGGGAGATGGTGGTGATGGTGGCTGTGAAGCTGAATCTCGTGGCCCTAGGAATGCGAGGCAAGGTAGAAAGAGAGCAATGGGGAGAGCATGTTACAAGAAGTTTGGCTATAAAGGAGAGGTATTTGGAGAGATACCTGGGGTGAGGGGGGCGGTAAGATTTGCTTTCTAAGAGGTGAGATCACAGAAATTTTTGGGCAATGTTCATAGCTGTTTTGCCTGAGATGTAGAAATGGTCTTTGTGGCGTTGTTTCATCTGTGAGCTCTTTAAAAATTCTAAGGAGACACTTCTGGACCAACAGATGTGGCCTAAGAATTCAGCAGGACCCTTACTCGCAGAGGACATAGCTCTGTACGCAGTGTGTGGAGTGGCCACGGGTTCGCTCAGGTATGTCCAGGCTCAGGAGAGGAGCAAGGACAGCATAGCCCCTCACCCTCCAGCCCCGGCCTGGAGGACTTGGCCTCTGGACAGTAAGTCACTGATCTCATTTCCCATCCTGGCTCCTTGGGACTGGCAGGCACTCTGCCCGCTCTGCTGTCCTGCGCAGTAGTGGGGCTGGTGTAACCCAGGAGTCACCTGTCCTCTTGTCCCACGGGGGTGGGTGTGCCGAGAGTAGTCAGCCACCAGCGCTGGCTGCTGGGAGCCATGGGAGCCTATGGAAAGGGGCGAAGTGCAGCCTTCGTTTAGGTGGCTGGAAAACATTCCTTTGTGAGTGGATTTGCAGGAGGAGGCAGGGGGCTCATCTGTATTCATGTCCTTGAATGTAATCCCTGAATTGAATCCAGAAGTTTTCTTTCCAGTCTCTCAAAATAGAAAGTTGAGGGGAGAGAGAGAGAGAGGCAGAGAGCAGAGAGGCAGAGAGGGGCGGGAGAGAGGGGGAGAGCCTAAACATGGGGTGTGGGGTAAAGCTCTTGTGTCCGTGTCCTCAATTTTGGAGGATGAGGACTTGGGAAAACCAAGATCAAGTTTCTTTCCTGAGTCAGTGAGGTGCTGAGAAGCCCAGGCTTCCCCTGGGCAGGCGTTTCCCACCGGGCCACTCTTGGGCAGGGCTGGGGATGGAGCAGCTCTAGTTAAACAGGTTCCAATGACAACTCCCTGTTGAATAGCTGGAGGCCGAGGAGGGAGCTGGAGCGAAGGAGCTGGCCTCCACATCCCCGCTCCACTCCCCAGGGTTACAGAATGTGGTGTACAAAAGTGTAGAACTGTCCCTTCTACCTACTGGATGATAGAAAGTGGGTTTGTGGTTGGTTTTCATGGCTGGCGGAATAAATTTCCACAAACCTAGTGGTTTAAAGCAACACGTACTTATGACCATGTATTTGCGGAGGTCAGAGGCCTTAAAATCCAGGTGTTGGCAGGGTTGGCTCCCTCCTGAGGTGCTGGGGGCAGAATCCACTTCCTGGCCTATTCCAGCTTCTAGTGATGCCTGCAGTCCTCGGCTTTTGATGCTTCCTCCAGCCTCAGGGCCAGCAGTGCAGCACCTCCCAGTAGCCACAGGCCTCTTCCCTTGTTACCCTCTTCCCTCCTCCTGTGATAAAGCTGGGCCAAGGTGAGTAATCTAGGAGAATCTCCCCATGTGACAACCTGTAATTTGATCACCTCCACAAAGACCCTTTGTCATGGGGAGTAACATTCACAGTTTCCTGGGAGTAGGATGTGGACGTCATGGGGAGGGGCTGTACTGGACCTGCAATGGGGGATATCTGGCTTGCTGTCTTCTAAATGATGACCTAAAGCAAACTGGTGTTCTGGGTGGTTCACAGGATAGGGGAGGCTGGGCTGACTCTGAAGCTCACTCACCCGAGAGGCTGTGTTTGTATTTCTGCTGTACATAGGTATTCTTCAGGTTTCATTTGAAGAAAGAGTTAGAAAACCACTCATGAGTGCAGTCCCTCCACAGCGAAGCCTTGAGAGGGAAGGCGATTTACCCAAGAATGCATAGCTCTGTCAGTCAGTGCTAAATGCTGGTCTCCTACCTCCGGGCCAGGTCCTTTCTATCAGCCCCTCTCAAGGACAAAACAATGACCAAATTAAGAAAGGTGTGTGTGTGTGTGTGTGTGTGTGTGTGTGTGTGTGTGTGCGCGCGCATGTTCATTTGTTATTACAATAATCCTGAGCAAGAGGAAGGGCTATTTTTTTCACTTCCCCTCCCCCATTTATGGTGGGACAGGCTCTAATGAAGACAAATGACATTTCTGGTGAGTGGCCAGGAAGGGACCAAAACTTCAGTGCGGCCTCAGACAAGCCTCGTTGTCCCACGCTTACCTTTTCTCTGTCTCCTCCTTTCTTCCTAAGGCCCGGCCCTGGCTAATGGAAATTGGTATTGAGTCAGACACTCAGCCACATTCCTGCCCTGGAGCTTCTGGGCCGCAGACTGTCATTAAATTAACTGCAGGTTTTCTGTGTGGGCCAGGAGCAGTGACGCAGGGCCTCAGGAGCTGTCGTTTGCTGCTCTGAGTGCCTGGAGATGCAATAATTCAATCAGGGGGTGCAGTGGCTCCCCCAGCCTGGGCCGGGCCCAGACACATGGTTCCCCCACCCAGTGGCCAGACAGATTCGTGAAATGAAACAATTAAATCTAAAGCGAGCTGTCTGAACTGATTTTCCCCCCTTCATTGTCAGCCAGCTCTGCAAACCCTCTTCCCAGCACTGTCTTGGTTAGTGGCTGAGACAGCCAGGACAGGACTCAAATGACTGGCTCCAAATCGAATTTTCTGTGCCTTGAAATCAGGCTCCGGTTCCTCCTCCCCCTGCCTGCACTGTTTTTGTGTCCCTCTCCTAGCTTCCCCAAACTCAAAAGCTCTGACCCTTTGGATTTCAGGGGCCTGGCAGTTGCAGCCAGCCTCCTTCAGGGCTCAAACTGGGGCAGCATTTACTTAAGCCTGAGGCCATGACCCCCCTGGAATTGTGCAAGCCGGGGGCCTATTCAGGTTCCTCTCAGGCCAGAAACACGGGGCTGTTCCTAAGGTTGTTGCCTCATCCCGACTCCTGTGTCTGGCCACAGTGGCAGTGGGGAGAGGGAGGAAGGGCCCCTTGTCCTCAGTCACTGCATTCTGACCCATGGGATTCATGGCCCCTATCCAGGTCTGGCCATTTGTCGGGTGGAAATCCCAGGGTCACCACCAAGTGTCCGTGCTCAAGATGAGAAAAGTGAGGCAGAAGGGAGGCTCCTAGCACACGCGAGTGGGGGGTGGATCAGGCCCAGTCTCTGTGGTTCCACAGACCCCTGGGGCCAAGTTCAGCACCTGGTACCCAGAGGATGCTTAACATCTGTTGATTGTTTGAATGAATCAATGGGAGCAAATGGGGATATGTTGAGGGAGCAACGGACACCCCGAACTCCTCAAAGCCTTCGTCTCTGTAGCTCAGAGACTAGAACAGGCCTCAGCACGTAGTTTACTGCTCAGTACAGAATGGTAAATAAGTTAACGTGGTTGGAAGCAAGGTGGCTGGGTTTCAAAACAGTCGTCCTCCTCCCCGATTTCACGGTCATTTTGGGAATCTGACGGAGCCGTCCTTCCGAGGACTAGGGCACAGAGATGGAACAAATTCGGGGATGAGGGCGGCACCTGCAACTGGCCCGAATCAGGAAACTCAGCCTGTCATCCTCATTATGTCTTGCGGGTTGAGTCTCTTCCTTTCTGTGGATTTGTTTCCCTTTAGGTAAAAGGAAGGGTGTGAGCTAGTGGTCCCCAAGCTCCAATATCCGGGGACTAACAAAACCCAGGAACCCAGGTACTTCCGGCCTGTGGTGCTGGTCTCACCTCCTAATGGATGTGGGAAGGCAGAGAGTTCCATTTTCTTCTCAAAGATTTTCAGGTCACAAAGTGTGGCGCAGCCTGGGTCTCAAGGGAGGTGTCCAGAAGGAAGGTGGGAAGTCAGGTGCTGGGCTTTGTAATATTTGGGGATTGACTTCCCAGGTGCCCAGGAAGGAGAGCTTCTGTATAGGGACAGGGTGAAGTTATTTATCTCCCGTACAGATGACAACCCAGCTCCACCTGAGACATGTTGCTAGCTTTGGTCATCAAGAGCCATTTCAAATGCCACTGTGCTGGTGCTAGCACAGGGGCACAGGGTCTGAGCCCTGTAGCATATTAATAGGCTGTTCATTGTCTACCATGGCTCTTAGGAGCACTTTGATCATGTGGAATTTCAGGGTTAACTTCAAACTGCTCTATAAGAGCTGCGGGTAGGAACATAGTCCTGGTGGTAACCTTAAGGTTTATCTCTGGAATTGCCAAGTAACCCAAGTAGTCTACTATTTATGCATTAAACCAGATCACACAAAATGGTCCTTGTATCATCTCCAGTTCTCATAGGGTCAGTTTTTCTCCTTTAATTCAGACATGGGCCATTTTTCAACCTTTGTTACATTATAATTTGTCTGTCCTTAACAGTATGAGTTCACTAGCTGTAAATGCCCAAGTTTAGTTCTTGCGGGGCGTACACACAAATGTGTGCCCACGTGCATATGGACACTAGAGAAAAGTGCACAGGCCGTTCCTGCCTGTGTGAATATCTGTCACCGCACCAGCCATGTCTTCCAAGAGCCAGAGTTTTCGGCTGAGCCTGCTCCACCCCTCCTGTGTACTCTGCCCGCACTGGGATCACCAAGCACCCTGGAGTGCTCTGTGACTCAGTGGCATCATTAACCACTGTGCCACGTTGATTCTTCCATGTAAGTGGCTCCAGGATTGCGGCCACTGCTGCTTGTCTGGTGTTTTCTGGGCTGTGGGCCCTGTAGCGCTGGCCAGTCCCCCTGCTCTCTGCCCTTAGCCATTCTAACCACCCCCTCCTTGGGCAGCCAGACTCCTTCCTCTGTCTTGGAACACTTGTCTTCTTGCTAACTCATTGTATTATTTCCGCAACCAAGCTTGATCATTTCTGTGGCTCCTCTGACACTGGCCCAGGGTACCTTGTCCATGCAGCCTGCGTTGTGATGTCACTGTCATTAACATCAGTGGCAAGTCTGCTCACGAGTTTGCCGGCTACCATCATGTACTGCTGCAAATCAAGTGCGTCTCCTGTGTCCCACAGTCGTGGGTGACGTTGGTGGGTGTCTTCACCTGTGGGAGGCAGTGTCAGGGAGTGACTAGATCCTGCCTCTATTGCCACCTAAAAAGTTGTCTGAGCTGGGAGTCATGGCACATGTGTATAGTCCTTATACTCTGGGAGGCTGGGGCATGAAGATTACAAGTTCCAGGCCAGTCTGGGCAACTTAGTAACTTGGTGAGACCCTATGGGAAAAAATAAAAAAAAAGGTTAGGGATATAGCTCATTACAAAGGTCCTGGATTCAATCCTCTGTATTGGAAAGAAAAAAGTTGTCTAAACACTTAGTGCTTTTACCATCTATAAAATAGGTGTAGTAATAATATCTACCTTCTAGGGTTGTGAGAATTAAACAAGAAGACACACTTATATAAGGAAGCTGGAATAGCCTCTGGCATAGAGTAAGTGTTCATTTATTATAGTCTACTATTTTTCTTCTTACTATATTTTTAAATCTATTCCTCAGAGATATATTCCCTGAAGTAAGCTTATTGGATCGAAGGTTAAAAGGATTTTATGGACCTTGAAATGTTTTGACAAATTGCTTTTGAAAGAATGTCTCCCTTTTGTTCCTATCAGCAGGGCCTGAGTAACAGTTGGCTGTTTCCTCTGTCTTCCTGCACAGAATATACTACATTTTAAAGTACGAATTATAGAAGATAAAACCACAGCATACTCCACCTCTGGGCTCCCGGGCCTTCTACCCACCCTGCCTCCTCCACTCAGCCCTCCACTCCCAGGCCACTCTGTTCCGACTCTTTCCTTGAATATACGCTATGCTGCTTGGCACTGATCTTTCTGTGGTTGTCAATATTGATATATTGTATAACATACTGAGATATTAGTTTATGCTTTTTTCCCTCACTGTAATTGGTAACTTCTCCTCTCCGTTCCAAAATGGCAGCTTGGGTTTTATGTTGCAAGGCATTCTGGGGCTCTGGGCCCTTTTGGAGGTGTGCAGGGCTGCTTGTCAGAATTCAAGTTCCAGGTGTTGAAGCTCTCAGGAGGAGGACCAGGGCGATGAGTGACAATTAGGAATTGGACAGAGGTGCCCTGGGAACCTCTGTTTCATTCCTTGTTGGGCCCTGAGCACACAGGTCCCTGTGGGGCAAGCTTTAGAAGGAGCAGGGGAATAGGAAGACCACAGTATGGGAGTCAGAGTGGAGATCCTGGCCAAGAAGTTGCCTATGGAAATAGGGGAAAGGAGAGGTGAGACTTGGGGCCCAGGACTGGTTTTGCCCCAGCCCTTGGCTCTGGTAGGCTTCGGGGCTCTCGCTTCAGGCTGTGCGCTGGGGGCTGAGAGGGGCCGGCCTTGGCCTTGGTACAGATGACAGGGGTGATGACTGGAGGAGGTGACTGTTGGCTAGGTCAGCAGTCAGGGTCAGCAACTGTACGGACATGGTTGCTGCCCTGCGAGCTTGGGTGTGTAACAAATGCCACAATTTCTCTTTACATCTACGTTAACTTCCACTCTACACTGCGATCCTGCAGCCACTGGGGACAGCTGTCCCATTGCAGCTCCAGGAGTCTTGTGCTGAATCGGCCCCTTCTGCTCTTTAGGTGCCAGCATACGGCCCTGGGCCCACTCAGGGCCTAGCCAGTCCCTCAGCCAGCTGCAAGGTGGTCTTCACAGTCACTTTCCCAAAGGCCCTGACACCCTTTGGGGTGCTTTGGGACTCTATCCAGGATCCGGGGACCTCTACCTCCTTCCCAGACTTGGAGAAGCACCTCCTGTCACCAACTGCCCCCCTCAGAGACATGCAAATCTACCTTCCTGCCTCATGGACGTCAGCACTGCCATTTACTGAGCTGACATGTCATAGAAGACAGACAGGCAGGGTTTCTGCGAGCAGCCTCTATCTTAGGCCCTGGCTATGCCTAAGGAGGCTCTTGGGCCCTGAGTACAATCTTGGAGTGAATTATGGGGGTCACATATGAAAAACGCAGCAAGAACGAAATTCAGATTAATATCTCAACAAATGGCACTGTCAGTCCTGGCACAAGCCATTTTGAACACATGGTAGGGGTTTCATAAATTCATCGATTGGTCTCAACAAGTCTCCAGACATCACAGAAAAAGGGGGACTGTGGTATCTTGTTTTGTTTTGGGGAGCAGATGATTTGAGAGAGTGAAGCACCATGTACAGAGATTGAATTCAACTTGTGCCACCCAGAACTGCCTCGGACCCTGCAGGTCAGTGAAAAGGCGTCTGATTAAAACCACACCATCATTTCAGCTTCTCAAACTGGAAGATCATTCACCTCTCTCCCCACAAAAAAAAAGCCACAACTTCACCACTAAATTGCAGCCAACACTGTGCTGGTTTAAAAGAACAGCATGAAATCATTCATCAAGCATCTGCCCAACAAATCAGGGTCAGTTATTCGTAAGTCGTTTAATAGCTAATTACATGCTGCATAATGTAAAAATGCAGCAAGGCCCCATTAAGAATAAATCCAATTGTTTGCGAGGCGTATTATAGAAATTCAGGTTTGGCTTTCTGCCGCTTTCAGTGACTGTACTGAGGCTTTTGGCAAGTGAAAGCCCCGGAAATAGAACCGCTGTTTTTATAACAACCCTGCTACCTTAATGTCCATTTTCTCCCTCTAAGTGCAGCAAAGTATGGAAATATTGCCATGCTCATTGGGGCAATTTTCCTACTGTGATTTTTTTTCTGTTAAAAGCCCCAAGAGTGCATCTCTCTACCTACTTATTTGCCACTGTCAAAAGATAGCAAAATTCATGAAAAACCCTGCTGTCAATCCTCAACAAATATGCAATTATTTCAGGCTGGTGTTTTAAGAAAAAATGGTTTTCATGGCAGAAACTTGCTTCTCTTCTGAGCAGAATCAGGGTAGGGAGTTTTGCTGCTTATGGCTGTCGTGGTCTCTCTGGGGATCTCCTAGGAACACCTGTTCCCACACATGGAGGTGAATTTCTCCTAGCAGGGCCCTGATGTGCGGCTGGATGCCGGGCTGGCTTCGGTGCTCTTCTCTGTATGCTTAGGTGAGAGGGGAGCGCAAAGTAATCGCTCTCACAGTGTGACAAAGCCCATCATCCCAGGGTGTTACACTGAGACACTGCAGTTAGTGATGGCAGGGCTTGGAGGGGAGGAGAAAATAGATGATCTTGTCCCTACGATAATACAAGAAAGATACATAAAGGAAAGCGAGTGGTAATGTTCTTGAAAGATAAACAATTGATGCCTGTCAGAAATAATTGATAGCCGAGATCCTGAAGACTGTGGCCTTGATAAAGCTTCCACACAGAAGTGTGCACACTTTAGCTTCTTCTGACATTGCGTGGCTTTCCTCTTTGCAGGAATCTTTGTGGATCAAATTAGAAGTACTGTTTGCTGAGAGGCAATATTCTGCCCTCTCAGCTTGTGAAAGCAGAGCTCCTGGTCTCCCGGGGAGCCTTGGTTTGGCTTTCATCTTGATATTGAACTTAAGCCTCATAGTCTATAATAAATGCACGAACCCTTGGCTTGTCTGATAAGAGCACTGCACCTGCCGTGGATGGTCCCTTCAGTGGAAGGGCCAGGAGTGGGCTCGCCTGATTACTTGAACTCTGGTATTAATTAACTCAAATCTCTCTCTCTGGTTTGAAGGGTCCTTTGCGGGATTCTTCCTAAAGCATATTTGCTTGCTCTGCCGTCTTTTTTTTTTTTTTTAATTTTATTTTAAAGGCAAAAGAATGGAGACATATGAACCAGAAAAGCCATAAACAATACAGAAAATACAAAGTTATACAGAATATAGTAGGGAATTAGAACTGGATGTTGTATTACATAGTTATCTTCACATTAGTTAACACAAAAACATTAAAGGAAATACCAAATTATAGATAAGATAGTAGGGAATTTGCACTGGATGCTGTATAATATAA
>PVLD010025846.1:0-23100 GCA_004027595.1 Dinomys branickii | reverse complement strand
GCTTAAAAGGCTGTACAGATATTGGTTAGATACTCCCTACCTAGTGACCTGGGTGAGGTGTGTAAGACTGCTCCCCCACCCTCCCAGGGTTCCCTGCAGGTATAGGGATGGATCTCCTCCCCCACTCGGTGATCTGGTCACGAGCGCTGATATCTCACCAGTTATTGGAGTCCCTGCAGGCATGAAGGTTCCAAGGTGCCAGTGTATCCTTTGGGGCTTTCTGCGCGGCCCGCCCGATGCACACGAAACGTGAGACCGCTGGGCGTTGCCGCCGCCAGAGAGCTGATCTCTGTCGGGAGTCGCCGGAGAGCTGCGCCGTGTCGGGGTGCCGGAGGGATCGAGCTGTCTGTATTCTCGGGGCGCTAGGACCCAGCAAATCTTTCTCTCCACTCCCGGCGGCGTTTAGGGCCCTCCGCACGGCCCGCCCGACACGCGCGAAACGTGGGATTGCCGGGCGTCTCTGTCGCTAACAAGCCGATCTCTGTCGGGAGTCGCCAGGGGGCTGCGCCGGCTCGGGAGGCGGGAGGGATCGAGCCGTCCATGCTCTCAGGGCGCTAGGACCCAGTAAATCTTTCTCTCCGCTCCCGGCGCTTGGGGCTCTCCGCGCGGCCCGCCCGACACGCGCGAAACGTGGGATTGCCGGGCGTCTCTGCCGCTAGCAAGCCGATCTCTGTCGGGAGTCCTGTTATCTATTTCTAAATCTCACATTAAATCTGTTTCTCTAGGAGATACTGCCTTGTACATTACTATAACTCATGACGTCCTTCTATTCACTGGCCATGGTCACTCTGATCTGTCCTAATCAGATACTGAAAGAAGTATGCTTTATTTTTTGGTTCAAGTGGCAGTAAAATTAATTCAAAATTACAAGCCTTGTCAATATAAGCATTAAAAGTAAAATGGTGAAGGTAAGAAAAATTTATATAATTCATAATATTGACCCCAAGATAAAAGCCATATAGGTGAATGTATGCACTTGATATAATTATTTTGAGATATGTATGTATCTTGTTAGAATAAAAAAATGAAACACTTGGTAATCTACAAGTTGTGAAAACAAATGAACTTTTCAAAAATACATGTTCACATATCTCTAGATAGGTATACTTATATAACATCAAATTCAAAAATATCTTTTTCCTCAAGAATAGGAAGTATGTAAACCTAAATAGTTAAAATCAAAGCTAGTGGGAAATGCCATCAATTAAAAAACAATGAATAAATGTTGTTGTTTAGTAGCCCATACCTCCACATATTAAAAATATATTAAAACTACATAAAAAGTATCTCTAATTGAAGCAAGAAATACATTTCAATTCACTTTGTTTAGTTAGAAGATAGTATATATTAAATTTAAAGACAATAGCTTCCACAAAAATATATTACGTTAATATTTTTGTAGTAAAGAATACACATAGATATTACAGATATTTACAAGTGATTTACTAAAGAACCCAGAAGGAATACATTCTAGGATCTCTCCATCTGGGAGTATTATCTATAATGTTTATGAGGGAATATTGATATAAAATTCTCATTAAAATTATGCTCTACTGGATGAGTAATTTGCACAGAAATTTTCAAAATGGGCTTAAATACACAGAGACCTTCATGTGCATGTCCCTCGCATTGGTGATACAAGCTACTCATTTTATTGCTTTCCTTACATTATCTATATTCAGAGTTGCAGATCAGTAAGGTCTGTGCATAAGTACGTGCTATCAAATATTTTTCCACACAGGGACTTGCATAGGGTCACTCACCTGTGTGAGGTCATGTCTTTGACAATATTTGTGTGTAGAGAACCCCTTCCATGTATGTTTTTCCACATAGTATACACCAAACAGTTCTGCCCCATATGAGTTCCTTTACATCTTGGATAACATCTGTGTGTAGTGAATCCTTCCCTCACGTCTTGTACACGGAAGATTTCTCTTCAGCATGAGCTCTTTCATGTAATTGACAGAAATGATATGCAGTGAACCCTTTTCAACACTGCATACATATATATGGTTTCTGCCCTGTGCGAATTCATGCATTTTAAAGTTACTTTGTTGGCTGAATGCTTTCCCACGTGGATTAATGCATAAGGTTCATCACCAGTGTGAATTCTTTCATGTATTTTGTAATACATGTGTCTAGTGAATGCTTCTCCACATTTCTCACATTCATATAGCATCTCATCAGTGTGACTTCTTTCATATATTTTACACTGACTCAGTGTAGTAAATGCTTTCCTACATTGCTTACGTATATAGTCTTTCCTACTTGTGTGGGTTTTCTGTCTGTGAAATACAGACTTAGCAACAAATCCGTTTCCACATTGCTTACATGCACAGGGTTTCTCTCCAGTGTGAATTCTTTCATGTATTTTATAATAACTCATTGGAGTGAAAGCTTTTCCACATTTGTCACATGCAGTTTCTCATAAGTGTGGTTTCTTTCATGAGTTTTACAATGATCCAGTCTAGTGAATGCTTTCCCACATTGCTTACATACATAGGCTTTCTCAAGGCTGGGGATATAGCTCAGTGGCATAACTGCCTGCCTGGTAAGAGCCAGGTCCTCAGTTCAATCCCTGGTACCGCCAAAAATAAATAAATAAAAAATAAGTTTTCTCACCTGTGTGGGTTTGTTGAAATAAAAATTTATGAGTCAATCCTTTTCCACATTGCTTCCATATATAGAGTTTCTCACCAGTGTCAATTCTTTCATGGATTGTACAATTACTCAATGTATGGAATCCTTTCCCACAATGCTTACATGCACTGGGTTACTCTTCACTGTCTTCTTTTTTACGTTAACTCAGTGTAGTGAATGCTTTCCCACATTGCTTACATACATAGACTTTCTCACCTGTGTGGATTTGTTTTTCTGTACAAAATGCAGAGTTAACAACAAATCCTTTTCCACATTTCTCACATATGTGTGGTTTCTCATGCGTATGACTTCTTTCGTGTATTTTACAATAGCTCAGTGTAGTGAGTGCTTTCCACATTTCTCACATACATACGGTTTATCTCTACTGTGATTTCTCTCATGAATTTTACAACAACTCATTGTACTGAATGCTATTGCACACTGCCTACATATACAGGCTTTCTCACCTGTGTGGGTTCGTTTATGTATATGAAATGCAGACTTATGAGCAAATCCTTTCCCACACTGCTCACATATATATGGTTTCTCACCACTGTGATTTCCTTCATGGATTTTGCAGTACTGTAATGGAGTGAATCCTTTCACACAATGTTTACATTCATAAGATTTCTCCCCATTGTGTCTTCTTTCATGATTTTTTACAATATTTCAGTGTAAATGCTTTCCCATACTGCTTATATATATAGGTTTTGTCACTTGTGTGGGCCTGTGTGGGCTTGTTTATCTACAAAATGTAGACTCAGCAGCAAATACTTTTCCACAGGGCTTACACACATAGGTTTCCTCCCATTGAGAATTCTTTCATGGATTTTAATACCACTGGGAGTGCTGGAGCCTTTTACTCTTTTCTTGCATACAGAGGTCTCCACTGCAGGGTGAGCTCTTTCCTTAAATTTGCAGTAGGTTTTTTCACGTTGCTCATACTGATACAGTTTCTCTCCTGGCTTTGTCCTTGCATGATTTTTGAAAGGCCTGAAAAACACTGCAGGTTTTTTGATGTTCATTACAATCACACAGCTTCTCATCAAATCCCACATACTCACGTGGCTTCCATCCAGTGGGAGGTAAAGTGGACACATTTATGATGAGCGCCCAGCCAGGGGCTTTCTACAAGCAAGGCTGTCAGCTGGCTTTAGAGCAGCCAGTTGAATATGCACGTTCTCCTCTGAAGTCCAAAGGAATATTTTTCCATGTTGATCCAGAGCTTTATTTTGGTAGAATTTCACTACCTCTTCATTACTTTAAAAAAAAATAAACAAAAATATCAATCAATTAAAAGGTCTTCATATCAATAATTTACCAGGCCAAGTTCTGGCTTGATGCCAAGAAATTTTGAGAATGAAAACCTAAATGCCCTGCACGCTACCGTCAAAATGAGTAGGCTTTCATTTTCCCAAAGGATCATCTTCATCTGGAGATATTAAATGATATGTGTTTGCAATATTTAGGGCCCAATTTCATGTAGGTAATTGATATGTATGTATATCATGAACTGGTCATTTTGACACTTTTTCCCTCATCTCTTTCCCCATTTTTACTTACCCTGATTGTCTGCAACCATCTCCAGCAAATTTCTGTTCTCTATCTTTCTGTTCTCTATCACTCCTTAATCCCTAATTTATATTTTGGTATCTCAAATTTTTAAAAAATCATGAAGCTTTGTCTGACTTGTGTCACTTAACATTATGAGATGGTGTCTCATCTACTTAGTTTTTATCTGCCAAAGGTAATTCTTCTTCTTTATGGAGGTTATCATATTTGTTCATTGCTGAGAATTTAACAAGAGTCTTAGCAACGAATTACCCTTGGAGAGTCTTTATATTGAGACAGATTCCCATTGATCATCCCTTTGGCCAAGTGAGCTTCATGCGTCTTCTCGATGGCTCAGTGCACCAGAGCGCGGGGAGCATAAGAAGGCCCCTCTGCGGTCAGTCCATCCCACATTCCCTTTACCCACGCACAAAAGGTGGGTGTCTAGGGTGTTCAAAGAGATTCATGATCATGATTTCTTAAAATTAGCTGTTGTGACTACCACACATATTCTGCTCTGAGCATGAGTATGCGTTTCTAAGTAAAATAGGATAATTTTCAATCTTTTCAAAATACACACAGGGAGATTTACCTGAATGAAAACAAATTTTAATTTTTACTTTGTGAAGTATCTCTGTATTGTCAAAGTGTTTTTGTTTTATATTCCTCCCACAATGTATGAGGTTGCCTTCTAACAATTTAAACTCCATTTCTCTGGAGAGTGATTTCTCTTCTTTTGGGAGGATGTTTTTTCAAAACATGAATTTTCATATCACTAGGATTCAGTCGTATCTGGAATTAGCAATTTTTAGAAAATGTGTATCCATATTCTGATGTATACATAACTAGGTATAGTGAAGGTGAGTTCTTGTCAAAGTACAAAATTTATTCTTTTTGTATGTGCTTATGCACTACTCATGAATGTAATTATAAACATTTTCATTATGTTGGTCACAAAAGAATTTTTTTCCTCATGTATGAGATAGTGTCTCTTGTTGCTTAATATAACCAGAAGCTTAGTTTCATGGCTTGGAATGTTTCTGCTCTCAATGTTCAGATTACAGAAAGTCAACCCCTATGCATATCGGAGAATTTTTATGAGATTAAATAAATTGAACCATGGCCTCGTTTGTAGAATTTCTTTGCTTATAATATTTCTGCTCACACACCAACTCAGCGGATATTAGTTTAATTTATAAATGCAAATTACCTTCGATTTCTTAGATTCTTCAATTTGTTGGTTTTCCCAGGTTGTTCCTGAATTGTAACCATAGAAATACACAAATTAACTATGGCATTCTCTAGAAATTAGCAGTTGGCAGTGATTCGTGGTAGAATGTTAAAAGACTTGAGATAGTCTTCAAAATGTTTCCACATTTTATTTAATGAATCTGTACCCATCAGCAAAAACCAAGGCTCTCTCATTGTATAAAGGTGAAAACGGCACCCTTACCTACAGCGGTAATGTTCATAAACGTTTCCCACATCACATCTTGGTAGAGCTTCCTTTGGGATGGGTTCAGCAGAGCCCACTCCTCCCCGATGAAGTTCACAAGCACATCCTCCAAGGTCACTGGCTCCTGAACAATCACATATACATATTCTGAAAGAAGGTTGAGACTCACATCCTGTGATAACTAACTCCTCTTATAAAAGCAGAATGGAAGCAAATTCTTTTAAATATTAACTTTATGCCTTAGTCACCCAGTATATGCACATATTTTCATACAGCAGTTCTGATACTAGATTCCAACTCACTCCTACAGCAACAGCAAATAGTAGCACTGATTGCCCAGTAGGATTACAGAAATTTTATTTGTGTACTGTTTCTAAATTAGAGCTCATAGAGGGAGCCTAAAATCACCACCCATAAAACACAGGGGCAGACAAATGTCTAATGAATGGTTCTGATAGACCACAGATGATCACTGTTATCAAGTCTAATTCTTCATACAATCAAGCCATACTTTCTTGGATGGTCTCAGGCTGCATTTTCAAGTTTGAATCTGGTTTAATAGAGAAAACTCCATGCAACATTAAATACAGTTTATGAATAATAATGACAGTGCTAGTTGAAAAGCAATATTATTAGAGCAAGTCTATGGAACATAAAAACAGTACAAGGGTGACATTATCTTATACCTCAGTGACACCATATGATCATCTTGTGCTCGGATATGAGAAATTCGCGGAGCGTCTAAGGGAGATTAATGAGGGGAAAGACAGGAATATAATAGAATGGACACATATAAATGAAGCTATCACAAGGTAAGTAGGCACTAATTACAAATGAAAAACTTTAACCGGGTGTGATGGTATATATATATATATATATATATATATATATATATATATATATTCCTGCAATACCAGCATTTGTTCAATTTTTTAATTTTTGTCTTTTTAAGACATTATCTCAATACACAGTTCACATTGGCCTTGAACTCACTTTGAAGTCCAAGCTGGTCTCAAACTCCCAAGATACTCCTGTCTCAGCCTCCCAAGGGCTGAATTTATAGGCCTGCACCACGACACCCAGCCAATCCCAGTACATAGGATGCTGATGTAGCAGAATTACCATGAATCTGAGGATTGGCATGAATTCCAAGTCCTTCAATGTAGTAACTTGAAAGCCAGTAAAAATCATGGTGAGACCCTGTGTCAAACTCCCCCTCAAAAAGTCAAACTCAAAGAAAATATTGTGTCAATTACCAAGAACACCTTTCATCTATTCACAAAATCTTAGATGTGCAGCGTAATAGGAGACTGACACCGTTCACATCTGTTGAGCAAGGTGACAGCTTGCACAATGTGCGTAAAAGACATTCATATTCCACCTTCATTACATTGTACGTTTGGAAGAGAGAATGACAAATGCATTCAGGAAAGGAGGAACGCCTTCTGTGGATCCACAGGTACACAGAATAATTATTCATGATGCAGCTGAATTAAATATCTCTGGAAGAAATCATGGTATGTGTAAATTATGTTCAGGGAGAAGTAGGTATGTACTTGGAAATGTGGATTGTACACCCTCCTATTCTGTGTTCCTAAACGACATGTTCAAATGGAAAAGATACACTTGAATTCCTTTGGATGTTACAGCAAAATATCTTTTAGATATGAAAAAAGAAGAAAATCAAGGAACCATTAGAAGGACATATTGAAACCGGGTGTGGTTGCACAAGCCTGTAATCCCAGCCCTAGGAAGGCTGAGTCTGGAGGCTCACTGTGAGCTTGAGGCCAGCCTGGTGTACACAGTAAGCTCCAGGCTGGCTAGAACTACACAGCAAGACTCTGCCTCACAAAAAAACAAGAAGACACTGAAGGGTATAAAAACCATGGGAAATGAACAAGACAAGAATAAAGTATCTGCTGTGCACACGATTCCGTGATTTTGTACACACAGGAAAGAACAATGAATATAGATCTAAAATATAACTGCAAAATATCTGATTGAAGCAAACATTGAATATAAAACCAGGTACATTACTGATTTTTTAACAGAAGCAAATTAAAACAATGCTGCGGTTCCATCTCACTTCTGAATGAATGGGTATGATCAGAAAATCAATCAATAAGAAATACTGGTGAAGCTCTGGAGAAAAGGGCACCCTTCTCCGCTCTTGTTGGGAGTGCAGACTGGTACAACCACTGTGGAAATCAGTGTGGAACTTCCTCAAAAAATGTAGGAAAAGGGGTCCTCTCTGATCCAGCTTTTGACTTCTTATATTTTCTCACAATAACTGAAAGTATGATAGCATAGCAATTAATGCCCAACCATATTTATAGCGGCAGAGTTTCTGGTAGATAATCTTGTAAACACCCAAATGCCCTTCGAACGAAGAATGGATAAAAAAAGATATATATATATATATATGTGTGTGTGTGTGTGTGTATATATATATATATACACACACACATATATATATATTAGACATTTATTGCTAAAAGGATGACTCTTCAGGTCATGCTCTTAAGTGAAATATATTGGACACACCACATGCATAAGTAGCACATTGTCTCACAGGTGTGAAAAAACTGAAAATATAAATAAGAACCAAATTGTCCAAGAGAAATGATGAAATGGGAAGAAATTGTTCAAAAGTAAAGAGGAACTGGGTGTGGGGCAGACAAAGGAAGGACAGAAGGAAAAGAAAAAGAGAAGTATACAATGGAAACAAAGCTTTGTAAGGGGGGAGGAGGGTTGGAAGGACAGGAGCGAGAGGGAGAACGAGAGTCAGACCAAGGTATGTGATGCTCAGGTTCAAATTCCCTCTGATAAGTGATTTGATCATGGCATATATCTAAATTGCAGCAATACATTTAAAAACATTAAATAAATAAATAAATAAATAAATAAAACAAAGCGCATGTCTGATTTCAAAAAATAACCAAAGAAAACCGAGGTGTGGAAGAACACAGTAAGACTTGTGCATGCACTAAGAACCAACTGACACGATCCATATCATTCCCTTTACTTCGGAGTTCACTAGAACCAACAGGCTATTGCCTCCTTTCCCAAGTCAAGAGAGTGTGTTTTGCCATCCTTCATGTAGATTGATGTAATTCTTGACAAATAAACTTAAAAACTCTTGAATCTGATCCCCAATGGAACTGATGAGAAAGTACTTTTCCTTGGATTCACATATCAGGACTTATGAAGAACAGGAAGGGGAAGTAAAAACCTCCCAAATGATTCCCCTGCACAATTTCTATAACACTGAACATTCCAAGTATGGAAACTGAGAAGACCCCATATGGAGAATCACACATCACATACTTAGGAAAACTTTCCGGAGGAGAGTGGCTGACAGACTGTAAGTTAACAAATGTGTGAGTCGGGTAGTGTGCCTTCTGGATACTTTCATCCATTGCCTAAGGCTCAGTGCTGAAATATTCTGAATATATGCAGGACAGTTATACCTTTACCATCATTAAATCTCAACAAATTTCTTTAAGGATGAAAATTGATACAAAATATTTAAATAGCAAATAACCAATGACAGAGCTCATGTATATTCATCTATTTGTCTGCTTTGAAACATGAGAATTTAAGACATATCACACAGGTGAGGGAGCCATAAGCAAGCTTAGTTCAAAATGAGACTTCCACAGATTCCCAGCAATCAGTGATCAAACTCCACGTTGGCCGGCAGGGGAACAGGTCAGACTGCCAGAGAAGGGGGAACAGGTGCTGGAGCTGCTTAGTGTCCATGCACTTGGCGTATGGTGCAAATCCTGTCACTGCCTGGACAGTAGTAGTTCTCATATGTCCACAGATGAGAACTGATTAAATAGGAAGCTATGCAAAAAGACACATGAGACTAGCATTGACTTAATGAAATCTGCTGAGAGAATACTAAATTGATACTATTCATTGTATACCTCAAAGTAAATAAGGCTTGCAGTGATGAGACAGTGATACAAATGGCAATTCTCTGAAAAGAACTAACAGTTCCTAATACATGTTCCTCTAAACATTGCATCTACCTATATAAGGCAAAAACATAAATGTGAAAGCAGAAGTCATTTATTTACAAATATGTCTGAGGACTGCAAAACAACTCCATCAGCAATTGACAGCTGAAGAAGGCAGAAATAGCAGTATAATCACAAATAAAATAGCATGCTCTTTCCAAGGGATTTGCAGGACACTGCATAATGTCTCAGCCTATAACTGCATGGTACAGTCTTCTCCAAACCACAAGATATATTTATCTGCATAGACCATTATCAGAAGACTATAAAGAACATGATTTCTTCAAAGGACTCGAAATCATTGAAAGCAAATTCTTATACAATATTGGGAAAAATTAGAAATAAATTGCAAAAATATATTTACAATTCTCTTAAGAGTTTGATATTAAATTACAAGCTTTAAGTGATACACTTCAAGCAAAAAGCTTGATTTATTAAGGATTTCATAACTTATGAAATTGAATATACTTCTTATGATTGTTTCAAAGACCCAGTAATGAGTACATCAAAAGAAATTCAGGACTGTGAATGTACCCCTTGGAAAAGAACAAAGATATCAACATTAGAAAATTAGAGAAAAAATGGTACCATAAAAAAATTACAAAAAGCAAGAAAATTACCCATAGATAATAGAACATTTCATTGCACAATATCCATGAAGATTATAATTGACAATAGTATAGAAATTATTAAAAGTACCAAAGGCAGTTTGAAAAATTAGCCTACTTCATTATAATAAAATCTTGCAAAACAAACCTGAAATTATGTGAATTGATATTAAAAAATGCAAGAAAGAATAAAAATAATAGGAATAGATTAAGACGGAATAGACTGGTCTTCACTTGAATATATTCACACCACTAGCAGAAATGAATATTTTGTCTCAAAGTGGCTTACGTTAGAAGGATAAGGGAAGTCCTACTGTACAGAAAATTATGATAGTTTTAAATTTGCTCCTTGAGAATCTAGGGATCGCTATCAACTAAAAACGTACAACACACAGAACTCATCTCAAATTCATAGATTCTTATCTATGGCAAGAAGTTTCCAACAAGTCTTTCAGAATTACTCCCATACGTACTCAATGAAAAACACTTTCAACATTCTTGACATTAAAATGAATAACTGATGATGTTTAATGTAACTAAATATTGTGATCCTGTTATGAAGTTAGGCTTATTAAATCACACAAGTGATAACGCCACTCTGGGAGGCTGAGGCAAGAGGATAAGAGTGTCAAACTCGGCCTGACCTCCAGAGGAAGACCTAGTGTGAAAATTCAAACTAATAAACCAAACACGTAAAACTTGGATGTCACTCAGAGGGAAAGTCCCAGGTTCTATCTCCAGTAACGCAAAGAAATACGCTGCAGTCACTTCTGTCCTTGAGCATACCCTTCCCAGTGCGCTTAGATTCTGTTTTTCATGTTAATTTTAAAGGTCAAACAAAGAGGAAAATTTGCAATTCTGCCTCAAAAAATGATTAGATGAACTTAGGAGTAACAGAAGACATCTATTCCCTAAATGACTGTCTTTGAAGTTTATAATTTTGATGTATTTCCAAACTGAGCTAGCACATGACAAGTTGTTAAATCTCTCTCACACTAATAATATCCTCAGGGGGAACTAACCAGGATACCTGTGAATTCAGAATTTAGCTTGAGATAGTGTCTCAATTCAGTGGAATTGTGAGGGATAGTTTCTGTGTCTAGAGCTGAAGTGCTTGTTATAGGCACAGAAAGAACCTACCGTACACATTTGCTAGAATTTTGTGAATAAAATCAGGGCATTCATCTCTACCTGTGTGTGACACTTTACACTGTCCTTGCTTCACGCCACATTAGCCCCAAATCTGAAAACTCTCCAGAGTTCAGGCTAAGCACCCCACCAACCTGCAACTTCTCAGGGTCTCCCCACGAACCTGTGCTCTTTAAGCAGCTAGGGCAAACTATACAATCACACATTTGGCCATGACGTCATATCTGACCAAGTTGTTACAGACAACTCTGCTATTTTTCACAGTATTAAGTAAGCTGATGGAGTCTTTCACGACTCAGTAGTGGTTCAGTTTGGGTATGCACAACACCATACTCAAAACCAATAAATCATTCCTGAAAATGTGCAGAGCCACTGGAGCTGGTTATCGGTCATGTATGTGAGGGCAGGACTGAGCCAGAGTGACACAGGCAACCAAACTACCTCAGTATTGAAAAGAGAATCCTCCCTGGACAATTACAGTCCTTAGTCGGTCACTAGGCAACATTAGCTCTCAGGACACTAACTTTGGAAGCGTATGAAGTTAGTGCCCCTGCTGTTGGAGTCAGTCCCTGCTCATCAGGCAACTGACGCCAGCTGTCGTCTCTTGTCTTTCTTTTTCTCATATCCACCACCGGTTTTCCTCGGGGTAAACTGAGAGACCGATGAGGTTCCCTACATGAAAATATTGACACGGTGTATTGTTATACAAATTCCATCTGAATATACTCAATAATAAGTTATGTTACACTTTGTCTTTTAAGTTCTTTTTTTTATTTTAGAAACATAAAAGTACAAAAACATATTGACAAACAGACACCCATTATCATAGAAAATAGTACAATCACAACTAATCTATAGACAAGGTGATATGGTCTCAACAGTATGTCTTTTAAGTTCTTAAGTTTCCTTCTCTGCTTTATTTCCCAGAACTTCCTCAGGCAGCCCCATGAAGACATGGCTCTTGGGCACACCACTCACAGTGAGCACACCTTAATTCAGTCTCCCTGCCCAAGACAAATAATAGGCACAAAGTGCCTATAACAACGGATTAGAAACTAAGAAACTAAAATGTCCCAGTGGAGTGGACGGCACACCACAGGAATCCGGCTCTGTACCTGAAGACACCAGTGTGCCCTTTGTCCCATTTCAACTTTGGAAATGAGAATGAATTAAATTCCTCCATCAAGTAATTCACCAAGAACTTGTCAAATACAAGTGGAGCCCATGACATCATTTTGAACATAGAAGTTTCTAGTGCACAATTTGCCCTGCACATAAGATCTGCATACTTTCTAAGTATAGGATAATAAAGTGTAG
The DNA here is from genome assembly GCA_004027595.1 of Dinomys branickii. Classification (NCBI taxonomy): domain Eukaryota; kingdom Metazoa; phylum Chordata; class Mammalia; order Rodentia; family Dinomyidae; genus Dinomys; species Dinomys branickii. The sequence goes on along the minus strand of PVLD010025846.1, from coordinate 10,354 downwards.
ATACACAGTTGGAACAGAAAGCGCTTTCAGGAGGAATAATCCCAGCTTAATAAGGCAGATGAAGATCAATGATAAAGCAATTAGAACATTTCCTATGGTCAGCATAAATTAAAACAACAAATGTAAATATTTTCATTCAACCTTGCACGTGCTTGGTTTCTTGTGTAATATCTACTCAGCCCTGTATCTCCTCATTGAAAATTTCCATGCTTTCCCCTGGTTGTGGTAAGTAATACAAACTGTAGTCAGAGAGTGGAGCTCTTTACAATAAAAAAAATGCAAACATAATAAAGCAGTAAAAATGGGAGAGTACTTTGCACTTTTTGGAACAGATACTGTTCTCTCAATGTGGTTGCTCAGGGCAATCTGTTTACTGCATCATTTAAAACAAGCCATAATCAGATGAGTGTCATGTTCTACAGAGGATGGTGTGAAGAGTTCAACAAATGAGTCTACAGGTGCTACCAGAGTTGGAAAAAGACACCTACATCACTCACAAGAAATTGCAGATAAAAAGAAGTGAAAAGGCACAGAATATACCAGATTAACCAACATCATGGCTAAGACTTGGGTCCATTTACCCCACTCATTACACATACCTTTACCTGCATTTGGGGAAACTTGTGTAACAATGCCAAATACATAATAATATACTAACTAGTCATGTACTGTTTTGAACTTAGTACATTGTACATCACTGGTGGGTCCACTATGATGTTCCGTTTTTGACAAAGCAGTGACTTGCTGCTCTCCACCACCATGAGGAAGTAATGTACCAGGTACCACTTGTGTTAAAAATGAATGAGTTTCAAAATTAAAAGTAAGATTTTTACTAAATTTTTTTAATTACAAAATATTTAACTCAGGCCTTCATGCATATTAGAAAAGTTAGTGTAGGTTGGAGGTTCACACTAAAATATTGATTCATATTGTAGTCTTGCTCATTTAGCCAGGCTAGGCTCGGAGATTTAATAATCCTGTCAAAGTTTCCCAAGTAGCTGGCCTTAACGGTGTGCACTGCCATGCCTTAGTGTTGTTTACTTTACCAAAACACTGAAACCTTGGTAAATCATAGTTACTTACTAAGATATGGTCTCACAAATAAAAATAAAAAAAGAAATAGAAACTGGGCTGGGGATATAGCTCTGCAGCCCAGCACCTGTCTGGCAAACATAAAGTCCTGAGTTCGATTCCTAGTACCAAAAAAATTTTTCCAGGTATGGTGGTGCATGCTTGTACCAGCATTCAGGAGGCTGAGGCAAGAGGATTGTTGAGAGTTTGAGTCCAGCCTGGGCTACAAAGTGAGCTTCAGTCCAGCCGGAACTGCATATTGAGACCCCGTCTTAAAAAGACAAAAAAAAAAAAAAAAGAAAGAAAGAAAGAAAGAAAAAAACCATTTTGGAGGAAGCAAATTGGGGCAAATTCCTGGCTTCCACCACAATACAAAGAAAAAAACCAAGAACATCTGGAAATTTTTTGTATCCAAGAGAAACTGCTTCTCATTCTACTTCAGTGGTGTTGTCCACACTATTTTAATATCTACAATACACAGGTTTCCTAATTTGTAATTCTGACTCACAAATGACCAGATAAGCCCATCAGTACCCACAGAAGTTACATTTGTCCATTATTAAGCTCTCCTTTCTTTAAACTTCTCACCTTAGACCCAACCTCAGAATGAGCCAGCAGATAATCCTTCATTTATTGTAACTCTAAGAACACTCTGATTTCTTCCAACATTTAGTGTTGATATCTAACACTAGAGGCCATGAGCTAAGCAACACCCTTCTTCCTCTGAGTCAAATTCCGACTTTCTCCTCTCCTTTTTACAGTATCCAATTTCATTTCCTCCCACTCCCACCCAATGCTGGCCTGCCACATCACCTCGTCTACCCCCTGTACTCCGCTTCCAGCCTGGCCCTATGTATCCATCGTTCTTCCAGCCAGGCTCTTCAGAAGCGCCTCCTCCCCATAACCCTTCCCTTCTGTGGTCTTCTCTGTGCCGCAGTAAAAGCATTTTTATTTTATTTCTTTCTGCACCGGGAAACCTATCATTTACCGTGCTCTGTTTATCCATAATTAGCTCTGTATTGAGCGACTACATGCCATTCACTAGGGACATTTCTGGAAATCAGGAAGCTTTTTATTCGTACTTCCAGTAAAATGTCTAACATCCTCTTTTTTTGCATTGTAACTGCATTCCCCAGTGTTATCGGTGTAGATAAATTTCTACCAGGGGATGACTGAGAAGGTATCCTGGACGCGCAGTGTCAGAGCTGGGGCTATGCCGGGTGCGCAGCACTGTTCTGCCTAAGCAAATGGGAAAACATTTCAGATGATGACGCAGCATCAAAGACCAGGAAGACCTCAGGCTCCAGAACTGAGCGAGGAGGCTGTAAATTGCCACAGCTATTTCTGCCCATTTGCATCCAGACTCCATCACGTCCCAGCTCCCGTGCCACAAGGTTACTATTGCACGGCTCCATGGTCTCCTAGGATCCTTTGAATGCAGCTCGCAGCCAGTAGAAATTACAGAAACAGATGGTCTAGTCAGCAGAGAGTGTCAGCAACACACTCACACCGTGCACTGTGGCATCATCCCACAGGAAGAGCCTTCTTCCATCACCTGGCCTGACTTGGAAGTTCAGAGAGCCCGCCTTCATCGCTGATCGGCTCCTGCTTCTTCGCCACTCGGCTCAATTGAACCCACAACAGAAACAAACCTCTTTCACGAGGGGCTGAATTCAAATGGTAGTTTGAAACATAGAAACTTCACCAGTCTCCCACCCACGTGTCAATCTCACCTTGCCTGAGAAACACTTGCATCTAAGGGTTGTACTCCTGGGTTTTCAAATATCCTGTGGTTTTTCTAATGCACTCAGTGGACTCTTCCTGAAAATGACTCACAACTGTCCTCAGAAGATTCCAGGGCCAGTATCCTATGGAAGAGTCAGTCCCCTGGTGTCAGAAAGCATCTTAAGTCCAGGCCAGGCCAAAACCATGTAGAATAGGAGGACCTGCTATTGGGAACGAGGCAGTCAGTTTCTTTGCCAAGATTTTCACCGTCTCTCATTCTACTCCTTTTCACTGATGAAAATGAATATATGACCCATAAAAAGGATAGAATTATTGTGTAAATCAAGAAATCAGAGTTGCATGACAGCAATATTTGCAAAACAGTAAAGAGGAAAGAAAAGCAAGCATTCTACCTCCCTCAGAGAAGCTTCATACAGTATCAAGGGTCCTATCAAATCTCTGTATCCTGAAGATAAACATATTTTGCAGTGTGAAGGCCAGAAAGACTGCTGACACATTTGATCCCCCTGAGCACTTTCTCGATGTGAGGCTGGACACAAAAGGACTTTAGCCTGTAATTTCAGCTTGCCCTATCCAGGCTCCTCACGTGTTGAAATTCTCCACTTTTCAGAACTATTATTCCTAAAAAAAATAATTTACCTGGAGTCAGGTGATACTCTCATGTTAATAACATGTTTGCCTTCAGAGATGTATAGGATGTTAATTAAACAGATTAATTAAACATACTTCTTGGTGTGTCTGGTTGGATCCTGACTGCCTGACCTGAGGGACCAAATCTTTACCCTCATCTGAGCACCTTTCCTTTCTCTTTGGTTCTCAGGTCTCTTAAATTTGGGACCTTTGTGCTTTATTGCTATTTACCATGACATTCCTACATTAGAAGCATCAAACCAAGATGACAGTCTCTGAAATAATGTGACAAAGTAAAGTCTTTTTTCTTTTGCATTGTGGTGTGAGGTTTTTAATTCCTCTGGGAAGATGCCTAGAAAACAAATAGCTGGATCACATGGGACCTCTAATAATAGTTTTCTGAGGAATCCCGACTCTGATTTCTACAGTGATTGCAAGTAGAATCAGTGTACAGATTTATTTAAAAACTAGGATTAGAGGTCCCATTGAACCCAGCTATTCCCCTTCCAGGTATCTTCTCAAAAGAATTAAAAACTTCCTACAACAGCAACATATGTGCACTAGTGTTTGTAGCAGCATAATTTGTAATAGCTAAATCTTGGGAACAATACAAATGACCATCAACCAAGTAATGGATAAAAACTGTGCTATTTTCTATATAATGGAATACTACTCAGCCATAAAGAAAGACAAACTTGACCCTTATAGGTAAACAGATGCAAATAGAGATCATACGCATAAGTGAAATAAACCAGACCCAGATGTGTAAATATTGTATTGTCTGTCTAGTGTGAGAAGCTAAAAGTGCAAACTAGATCCAAAAGGTACAATGGATATTGTGCATAGGGAAGAGACTGACCCAAGGAAAGAGAAACTAATGAGACAAAGGGGAAAAGATGGAAGGGCAGAGGAATGAACATGTACATCCCCAAGACAGCTATGAGAGTCATACAGCTGATTTCTCTAGGTACACTGAGGGGAAAGTTTTGTGTTAAAATTTTCTGAACAATGTTTCATGCCTATATCTCATACACTGAACAACTACTGAGTATCAATCTCTGCAATGTGTTGATTGTTGTTACTCTCCTACTAGCGTGCTCTGAAACTCTATTTTATTCTTATTTATTGCTTTTTTCTGTTTAAAATAAAAAAGAATGTGTTTTCCTTCATCTTTCAAAGGAATAAAAATATAAAATAAATTATTAAAATAATTAAGACAATTCAACCATACATATGAAGTGCAATATTACCTCAGAGAATACTGTTACTGATTCTTGATGGAAAAATAAGCAGACCAAATGAAATAAATGTACTTTTGAGGGGATACAATATTGAAAATAAAATAAGCAGTCATATAAAAGGTGCTGCAAACCTCAGTAACCAGACATTCATCCCTCATTCCTAGGGAACTACAAGGCTACACTGTGATCACGTTCCTTACCTCAAGTCACCTCTGGGCCACAGCAGCTTCCCAATGTCCCTGTGAAACAGGTCACTCGTATGTGCATTTAAATGGTCCTCATCCAAAGAATCCATTTCTCAGGCTGCTAGTTTAACATGTACCTCCTTCTTGCACATATGCAAGAAAGAAACAAAAACACTTAGACGCTGAGCAAAGTACTATGTTCCACAAGTAAAGTGAATGCTAAATAGAGAGAATCCGAAATAACAAAGAGTCCCCAGAGGAGTCTCAGTGCAGGAAGAGGAAGCCAGACATTCTAACATTAAATGCTCCTCAGCCCGCAATGCAACTGCTCCAGTGCTCAGCCCACTTCTCCATGCCCCTGGCTGGTCACCAGCTCCCCACGGGCACATTTGAGTCTGGGTTCACACTGCTGTCCTCTCAACCTGGCAATGTCCTTGTTTACGACGCTGCTCAGTATTAATGAAACCAGGCTCTCAGATGTGTCCTGGCTGAAGTGCACTCAAGATTGAAGAGTTCACTGACACTCTGAGTTTCTATGATTTAATTTCACACTAATCCACTCCAGCCCTTTTCCTGCAGCTTGAAAGATGCAGGTGAATCCATGGCTGGATAAAGAGAATTCAGAGATGGTGCAGGTGAGGGACAGAATCTTCAATGTCTTCACCAGGCCAGGTCCTCATTCCTGCAGCGGTACCTCGGACAGGACACCTGAGAACAAAAAGGATCACCATCAGTCAAATACACCATATGTCCCATGTGCACGTCCCTCCCTGAAACTCTGACATGCTCGCAGCAGAGGGCTTCCATGAGACAGCGAATCAACCCCAGTGCACACAGCGTATGAGGAAGGCTCCTGTGAGAGGAGACGGGGGCTTGAGCCAGACAGTCAGGGCAAATATTTGATAATTTCTCTGTCTGCACTCCAAAGAACCAGGAAATAGGATTTGTTCATCGGTGGCAAAGGCAACCACATGTTATCCATAGGTGACCTCTCTGTCCCTCATAAAGCACAAGGCCCAAGTTGCTATCATCACAACAGATTTGGTCTGGATTACTTTGAAGAGAAAGTCTTTCTCTGAAATCTTTAATGTAAGTGTCAACAAAGTGACTATAAATGTTAGAATGCAGGTTTTCCATAGACAATTGGAAGCCACAGTATCAGCAGGATTCTTTAATTTGAACTTCCTTGGCTGTCTTATACAGCTGCCAAATGTCATGGCTCAGACAGAGAAGATGGAAAATCATTCTCGCGGTCTTGCTGCCAGGATTCCCCTCCCTCTGAAGGGCCAGGCTCTGTTCTCCTTGATGGTCATGCTAAGTCCCTTCAGAAGTGACAGGCACAGCTGCTGCCAGTCTGCCATGGTGGCAAGCGGAGTGCAGAGAGGGAGCATGGTGCCTGTTGTAGGGGCCAGGTGAAGAGCTGAGCAGATGAGCCTCAGACAATGACCCTGAAAGCCAAACTTATATAGAGCTACTTGAAAAACTTTTCAGCTTGAGTTTTTGGAGAATATATATTTATACAACCATGACAGTCATATCATTTAGAAAGGATAAGAACCAAACATTCTCTGGACAAATTCCAGAGGAGCAGAAGGGTAGCAAAGACACATATTCCTGGGTGAGTGGACTGTGAATCTTTTCTAATGTGAAAGGCATTTTGGGGAATTCTTATGGAAGTGAAGCTGATGATGCAGCAGGAGATCTGAAGAGTTCACTGACCTGAGCTGAACATGATGTTCTCACACAGCCCACAATAGTCTTCCATCACATTTTTTCCATCTCAGCTAGCCACACTGGATGCAGATGGCTTACAGGCACTATACAGACTCGTTGGTCTCCCAGTGGGAGAAGAAAATGGCAAGGAGAGTTAGAAAATAAAGACAAGAGACAAAAGCTGAGGTCAGATGGAGGCCTCTTTACTGGGTGGACAAGAGGATTGACCATCCAGAGTACGGACATTTATTCATATTCATGCAAAGTCAGTATCATGGAACAAAAGGTTGCCTAGTAACTTGTGACTGAAATTGTCCAGGCAAGATGTTTTTCTCAAGACTGAAGTAATCCTGCTTTAGGTACTCTGGATCTCTCCTGCCCTCATATATGACCCACACACTCGGTTGGTTGCTCATGCTTCCCTCCTCTACCCAGCATTCATAACCATGAACCAGTCTTGCAGATGCCACCAGGGATGTGGGCCATGAGCTTCAGGTGAAGAAACTCACAGGGGTCTATGGGTCCACTTGGTGTCCCCTGACAGCTTATCTGCATCATACAGACACCAAAGAAGACACATGTGGAGGCAGCACTACTGCCCACTGATGCTCATGATGGTCAGGGTCTCATGTTGGGGATGCAGCTCTTGGTGAGCTGGTATATCTCCATGAGGGACATACAACTTGAGCAGGATAACGTGTCACTTGTAAGGACACAGTGGTGTCTTGGTGGACTCCAGCTTCTGATCTCTTCCCCTCATGACCTCAGACCCTGGACAGCAGTGGACACAGACTCACACCTGAGTCTCCTCTAGTGAAATGGCAGTTCCCTGCAGGAATGTGGATGTGCCCCGAGGTGTGTAAATCTCTCACATTCCATGGTCACACCTACATGTCCCCAAAACGCCAGGAAGAGAACAGCCTTTCAAAGGACACCAAGGAGGCGGGGAGAAATGAGCTTGAGGCCTGGGCTCCTGAACAGTGTTGGACACAGCGAGGAGGTGAAGGATGCACGGTGCCATGCTGTCCTCTCCTCAGTCTCCTGTGCTGTATGTGGCCCCCTCCAGTTCTCAGATGTAACGGCTTCCTGCAGCACCTTCTGCTCTGGTCCCAATCACCCATGTGGTGCCCAAGTGCAGAGAGGATTCTGTGTTCTCACGAGGAGTCTCTACGATTTCCTGAATCCTGGGTGGTGACAAAGGATGTCCAAAGTTTGGTTCCTTTTTGCCTAAATTCTAGTCTGTCTGGGGAAGAATGTATTCCCTTCTTTAAATGAATTACTGGGCTTCCTTCATGCCATGCTGGAAGGCTGTGTGCTTGACCTGTACTGAAGAGAACTCTTTTCCTTCAGGTAAGATAAAGTTGGAAAATTCCTTCCATGAGTAGCCTGGAGAAGCTATGTGTGCATTTCTATGTAATAAGTCTCTCCTTTCCCCGGTGAAAGACTTGTGGGGCCTCTAGGGCTCCTCGGATTGAGATCTTGGAGGGCACTGAGGGAAGGCGTGAGGTGTATGTTCCCCCTGGAGCTGCCCCTCCCCCGGTCCTCCCCTGTCCCCCAGCCACCAACCATCTCCTCATCGGTGTTCCCTCCACTGTGTGTTTGAAGCTCCTTTGACAGGAAAATAGGACTCATTAGTGATTCTGGACTTTCTTGGCTCAGAGTGACTCAGTTTCGGAGTAACAGCTTTTCCTGTAAACTGAGTTCATAAAATGAGTTTTGAAGTAATGTTTTTCTGTTTTTGATACCTGTGTTTAAGAAGTAAATGTTAAACCTGATTTACCTACTAAACAATGCATACAAGTATGCACATATCATACAATACTCACTCAATATGCATAAATTAATGTTTAAGAATATATAAAATAAATTTAAACAAAAGTGATGAAAATATTTGGAATGGATTGAGAAAAATTAGAATTATTTCTTCCTTAATTATTAGCTAAAATTCAGCATTGAGTTCATCAAGTTCTATTTTTGGGGAGAGAGTAAAATGTCAGTCTAGAATCCGTTTCTTTCCGGGGTGAATTGGTCCCAAGAACAAGGTACCTATGCATGAATAGAAAAGTAAGAGGAAAAAGAAATACAGGAGAGACAGAATTCTGATCCCAGGATTACAGCCTCTTGGACTGAAGCCTCGAACACCATTCTCCATAACCTTTTATTGAGAAAGCACAGAGGAGGTAGCTGGGCTAATGGGAGGTATCAACCGTCTCAGCAAGGACAGTACAACTCAGTTATCATAGGCGTGGGACTCCAGTACTAAGCCATCATGTTACCATTCCCTCCCGCATATCACAGCAAAGCATGCAGGGTTACAACGCTTTTGCGAGACTTCCTCCTGAACACAGCAGTCAGGGCTTGATCAGGCCTGAGGCAATACACTGAAGGAGGTACTAAAGAATGTCCTTCTGCACAGTAAACTAATGAAAGCATTAATTCCTACCTAACAATGAATGAAAATGTTTCTTGTGTCATCTTGTGTATGTAGAAGTCACGTCTGAGGCTCTTGTGATTCACGTTCAGTACTAATCACAGCCTATTTTAGATTTTCGAGGGGTGCATGATTGGGAGAGTATATGTGTTCAGGAATTTATCCACCTTTTACGCTTATATTTAGCCATAGCTGCAGAAAACAAACTGAAACTGCTGGATCTCATAGTATTTCTATCTCCATTTTCATGAGGAAACTGCCTACGGTTTTTCATGATATAAAGATAGTTTTGTCTTCAACAATTTACATTCCCTCCCACAATGCACTAGGGTTCCCTTTCTTCAACACACTTTACAACATTCGCTATTATTTCTCTACTTAGGTATTGCAACGGATGTCATAGCATTATTTGTTGAAATGAACATCTCTTATCCACTAAATACTGTTTTACACCGAGTACAAAATAAATTGCATGTGTGTATGGGGCTGTTTCTAGATACGGTAGCGCAGTGAAGATGTTTAGTCCATAGTATGAGAGTCAGTTGTCCTCCATTTACCCAAAGTCAGGATGATTTTCTTAGCAAAGAGGGTGGATTTGATATACTGATACCAAAATTTAAAAGATGAAGTTCTATGGTGGATGCAACTTCAGCTCCTGCCCATAATTCCTGGCTGCTCTTTCTGATGTCCTGCTCTATGTGCCTCGGGTACCTCTGGTCTCCTAGCTCCTCTCCTCAGAGATCAGGAAACAGTGGCACAGTGGTGTGCAGGAGGGACTCCACAGGAGACAGGGAAGGAGGGGATTCTGTGATGGCCAGATGTGCACAATTGGTTCTGACATCACATCCCATTTTAAGAAAGCAATTTTATATTTGCATTATTAATATTCTATTACATTTTCCATAAATTTGGAAATAATGAAATATGTTTAATTTAAAATATATTTAAATGAAGAGGAAAGGGTGAGTGTTCTGCAAAAGAATTAGTGAGAATGTTTTTCATGTGTCACCTTGAGCATGAGGAAATCACTTGTGAACCTCTTCTGAGCTCCAGGAAAAGTACCTGAGATACAGGAATAAAACCAGAGGCCTTGTCTTTCATTTTAAGAAAGGAGATTAAAAAAAAAAAAACAAGAGAGATCGGCTTGCTAGCGGCGGAGACACCCGGCGGTCCCACGTTTCGCGCGTGTCGGGCGAGCCGCGCGGGGGGTCCCAAGCGCCGCCGGAAGGACGGCTCGATCCCTCCCGCCCCCCACCCCCCGACCCGGCGCAGCTCTCCGGCGACTCCCGACAGAGATCGGCTCTCTGGCGGCGGCAACGCCCAGCGGGCTCACGTTC
>PVLD010025845.1:0-23100 GCA_004027595.1 Dinomys branickii | reverse complement strand
ATATGCTCTATGGGCTGAAATGTGGTCAATTTTGGAGAAAGACCCATGTGCAGCTGAGAAAAATGTGTATTCTGATGCTGTGGGGTGGAACACTCTGTAAACATCTACTAAGTCCATCTGTTCACACTTTTGGTTCAGGTCTCTTATTTCTTTGCTGAGTTTCTGTCCGGTTGACCTGTCTCTTTGCGTCAGAGGGGTACTTAGGTCCCCTATTACAATAGTGTTATTCATTATTTGATTTTTTATGTCTGTCAAGATTTGACTTGTAAAGTTAGGTGCTCCATTATTAGGTGCATAAATGTTTAGGACCGTTACCTCTTCCTCTTGTAGCTTTCCCCTAACTAGTATGTAGGGGCCTTCTTTATCTCTTTTGATTGTTTTTGGCTTGAAGTTTACATTGTTTGCAAACATAATAGCTACCCCTGCTTTTTTCTGGGGGCCTGTTGCATGGAGAATTGTATTCCAACCTTTAACTTTCAACCTATGGATTTCTTTTTGAGTAAAATGTGTTTCTTGTATACAGCATATCGTTGGATTGTGTTCCTTAATCCAGTCTTCCAATCTTTTCTGTATATAAGGTTCTTGTCACATGCTTAGAAAATTTTCTGCTAGGACTGCTGCAAATAGTCTTTTTATGTCATTTATGGTGTCTTCTGCTCTTTCATTGATACCAGCAGCCTTATATTGTTATTCTTTGCCTCCTCTGGCAGCTGTTGAATTGTTATTTCCTGTGTCTTTCTTATTTTTAAAAGATATTTTCTTGCCTGATCACTACCTGCAATGCTGTCTTCAAGGTCTCAGAGTCTACCTTCTGTTTCATTCAAGTGGTTTTTCCAGGTTTCAGTGGAATTTTTAATTTCCTGAATGTCTTTTTGAATCTGTTTCATGTATTGTAATTCTTTTCTATACTGTTCATTGAAGGTTTTAATTATTTTTCTGTGCTCTTCTTTTTTTTTTTTTTAATCTATGTCCTCTTTTGAGGTGCCCAGCAATTATTTCCTTATGGTTGACATTTCTTTTTTAATCTGAGCAATGATTTCTCTTCTCATTTCCTCTACCACCTAATGTAGTTGGCTCTTTAATTCAGTTTCTATTATTTCAGAGATTTTAGGTGTGTGACTTCTATGAGCTTCCATGCTGATATTTCCTTGATTTGTCCTGGTGGGGTGTTTGGCTGTGATTGCATTTTATTTCTTCTTTTTGTCATTTTCAAATCTGTGTAGTTTTTTGGGAATTCAGGTTCATTCTTCAGATGTCAGTAGGGGGTGGAGACAGAGGATCTGGGCACCCAGAGAGCTCACCCAGGCTTCCCGAGTCCAAGGCCTCTCCAGAGGGTGATGGTGGCATGCTGCTGAAGATTTGGTTTGCCAGGCAGCTCACTGAGGCTTGCCACACCCAAGGCCCCTCCCGTGGTTAAAAGTAATTTTTTTGAGACAGGGTCACATTACGTAGTTTATACTGAGCTTGGACTCACTTACACAGCATAAAAAGTTTGAACTCTTGGTTAATCTCCTCCCTCAGCCTCCCATGTGCTGGGGTTATAGGCTGAAAATTAAATTTTGTCTAGCAAAACCGTAAGACCAAAGTCCAAAGATGAGGAAAATTAAATATTTTTAATTGGCCTATATTTCATTAACTGCTCTAACAAGCCATTACTCTTAGTTTGGTCATCAACAGGGTAACAGTAACTGCAAAGGGAAATACAGAGGAAGGCAAGAATAAGAAGGAAAGGGCAGTAGATTAAACAATAGCTGAGGGATGAAATAGATTGGGATACACTGTGAACACCAGATCCCAGGCCATGGAGTTAGGTATAAAAACACACATCTTCTGAACTGGTGTGTGCCTGGCTCTGTATGGGCACCAACCTTGTAAGAGTTTGGATTAAAAACCTGACTTTTGCTTCCTCTGGAATATAATTTATCTTTCTTACTTTTTGGGTGGGTGTCTGCACAAGTGAAATAATTTCTGACAAAAGGTACCCTGAAGAAATTATTTACCCATAGCACAGAACTGGTAAATGTGTGCAATGTATCTGTGATGGTCATAAAATATAGAAAGAAGCTGGGCCCTGAAATGGACCTGCTACTGGAGCAAGGGACCTTGGACTTCCTAGCATATCTCACTGATGACTAGATTCACTATAAGTAGAAGCAGATGGCAGTCCTTAGATGCTGGACAATGAATCTGCGGACTAGCTAAAGATCCTGATTGCTATAGTCATGGGCCACACCAGGAATTCTCAGTATGGTAGTTCGTGGGGAGGACACCGGGCCAAGTGTTCTGGGCTCTGTAATCCCATGGTGGCACAGTGAGGATTTGGGATACTGTATTTTGTTTGGGTAGACTGAAAATAGGCCAAGGATTTTGGATATCAAGTCCTGGGGCATGTTTCACATAGGGATCTGGGTACATTAGTTAGGGAGGGAGCCTGCCAAGGTTACATCCTCCATGAGGAAGCACATAAGGATTATGCACACTACAATCCTGTAGCCTGTGGAAGGTTCTGGTGGGTATCATCTTTCTCAGGATGGCCACACTGAGGATTCTGGGTAGCAGAGTCCTTGTGAATCATTCTTTTTTTTTTTTTTTCTTTTTTTTCCGGGACCGGGGATCGAACTCAGGGCCCTAGTGCTCGGCGGCAAGCACTTAGCCCACTGAGCTGTACCTCCAGCCCCCTTGTGAATCATTCTGGTTACCTAGTCCTTGTAGAACATCCAGAGGATTCTGCATTCTGTAGTTGGCAGGGTTGTGTGAGTCTCTGGGTACTGCAGTCCCTTGATCATACAGAGTCTTTGGGTTCTTGGAAGGAGGGGACCATGAAAATATAAAGCTACTGTAGTACGAGTGTGTACATGGAGAGGCTCTACGATACTTTTGTGTCATGGCGGGGTATGAAGGGGTACTTTGACAGGTGAGATCCCCAAGAAAAAGGTAGAACATGAGACAGACATCACTTCAAAAGGCAGGCAGCAGCAAGACAGCAGCCTGTGTCTTTATTGCTTAACTCTTATTCAGATCATTATCTCATATTTACATCCTTCATGTTGAGTGAATTAGTCCATGTGCAGATGTCCACTGATGAGGCATGCTTGTATAACTGTTCCCTGGTCTGTGCCTGTGCTACACACTGGTGTTGTGTCCTCAGAGCTGGCCAGAGGGGTCCTTATCTGCCCCAAGCTTTGAAGCCTGAACCAATATGCCTGGAGTTTTGCCCCATTGTCAATGCCTCAATGGTCAGGAGGAAGTCATCCCTTGCAAGCAACCAAGAAAGCTGACACTTGTGCAGAGACCACAACAGTGAGGGAACAACATAACACTGTCCATCCCATTGCCGCCACAGGGCAGCTTATGGAGAGTCAGCTCCAGGTGGATCCCAAGAATTCCCTTCTTTTAGTGAATGGGCCTTGATGCAAGGCTTGGATGGTAGACAATTCCACATCCATTTCCTGCAGGGCTTGCACCTTCATCTTATGGGTCAGGGATAGAAATGTAACATTCGCCCTGAAGAGGGCATATGTGCCTCCTTGCACTGCAGTCTGCAAAAAAAGAGCCATGCGGTTTTACTAAACCACTTCTCTCATATGAGAGGTCTCATCCACGAGCAACATCAAAGCCTGGTGTTTCACATGCAGGGTCTGGGGCATATGCTGAAAAGGACTTTATCCTGGAGGGATGGGTCTGTGGATTCTGACTCAGCAAGACCATTGGAGAAAACCACCAGGCCATGCACTGAGTGTGGAGCTGACTGTGATACATGGCATCCCAACTGTGGAGTGTGTCTGCAAGGGTGGGTTTGAAGTGCCCTTGACATATGGAAACCCCCACGTGCACTGACCTGTCCATTGTGGGTAGGTACAACCACCCCATGTTGCCACAGACCCATAAGAATTCCACAGTGGGCCAATTTATAGGCACCATACTGAGTTTCTGGCCATCCCACCACTTGTTTGTGCCAGTAATCAGCAGTTAACAATTACTAACATCAGGCTTATCCACCCCTCAGGTCCGTTTCACACTAACAGGTTCACCTGCTGAATACAAAGCAGGGCCATATCCAGCAGTTTTACTGAAGTTCCTGTTATCCACTGGATCAGAGTATCTGCAGGGCAATCCCAAGTCCATTGATAACAGCCTTGTGGCTATATCCATTCCAACATGGGGAGAGTGAAAGCCCCTAGTATAATTTAGAGCATGTAGATCAATGGGTTATGCTTTCAGGGGGTGATACAATGGGCTGTCACCTATATTTTAGGACTGGTCATTGAGCATTAGACTGACTAAGACCTGTACCCACCTCATGAACTTTGGCACCAATTAGACCAGTTTGATTATCTCTCAATCAAGCTAGCAGCCTGTGGCTGATGGGGCTCATGGAAGTTCCATCTGACATCATTGTCTCTGGCGCATTATTGCACCTGTGCTCTTGTGAAATGGGTTCCCTGGTCAGACAGTATTCTTAGTGCATCCCATATGGATTCCTCATCCGTTCTAATGCCTTCACGGTATGGGTATTGTTAGCAGAAGGAACGGGGTAGGCAAAGCCTACATCTGTGTCTGTATCCACAGTCATCGAAGCATACCTATGTCCCTGCAAGAGGCAGAGGTCCAAGGTAATCCACTTGCCATTGCTGTAGCAGGTGGGGTACTTGTGGTATTCTGCCAAGCTGTGTTGGCACCCTTCTCCTCTAAGGGGTCAATTGAGCCCACTGGGGACACACCTTTCCCACAGCCCTTGATTCAGGAGTCAAGTCCAGGTGCCACTGCTGTGCTACAGCTTGCATGGTACAGGGTCTTACCTGTCCCAGTTTCTTGTGGAGACAAAGTACCACAGCAGAAGGTCACCCTTGGTGAGCAGCTTTTCTCATCAAGGCATGTGCTAAGTCATTCCCCAGCGAGAGAACAGGCTATGTCCTAAAACATGATAAACTACACGATTAGTTGTTTGACTATGTTCACATAAGTCTCACCAAAAAGCAGTACCTCATGAGAGTCCGCACCCTATCTGCCAGTCCTGGGCTTCACAAGCCAGTACACAGAGCATCAGCCCTTGAGATACAGTCCAGCTGTGCATACATACATGTAGGGGACCTATTTCGTGAATGCACTGCCAGTAGCCACACCGCCTGCAACTCTGCCCATTGACTCATTCTGCCTGTTTGGGTTTCAAATGAGAACATTTCTGTATTAGGCTGAATCCCATCCACTGTGAGGCTGTGCCACAGCTAGACCCATCGTATACTAGGTACCAGCTAGAGGTACCTCTTCCCCCTCTACAGAGCGGCTAGGTATTATGACCTATAGTCCATCATCCTGTATTGCTTCCTGTTCTATGTACATCATGGATCTCCAATTCATTGCCAGTTCAGATGACAATGGGCGAGACAAAAAGGAGGCCCACTGCTGCATGTATGTTCCCCCAGCACCTGAGGGTGGGGGCCTGAGCCCCTCAGGTCCTGGTATGGGATATCCATGCATGGACCCAGCCCTCCATATGGTGTAGTATGCACATCCACTGCTTACTGCCCTGTGATCCCCTTACAGGCATGCAAAGCAGCACACATTGCTGTCAACTGTTTCTGAATCAAGGAAAACCAACTTTCACCCCCTTTTCATAACTTTGACCAAAATCCAATGGGAAACTTCTGCTTCCCTTCTTTCTGCCTTAGTCTGCAGCCAAAACCATCATCATCTACATTCACAGTTTGTGTAAACAACAAGGTGGGGTCAACTACCCAGAGTGTTGGTTCCAGACATGTAAGGCAATCAGAGGTTAACATAATATAAATACAATGAAACACTCACACATATTTGGGTTTGGTCCAGGTGGCCAAATCCTTGGCCACCATGTCATGACACAATGTTGAACTATGCAAATAGCTTTGTGACAACATGTGGAAGGTCCACTGCCTCCTAGGTGAAGGCAACTTGATCCTATCTGCATGGTAGCAATGGAGAAGGCATTAGATAAACCCACAACATAATGGAATTGACCCAGCGTCAGGGTCAGATGCAATCCAAGCCTACAACGTTAGGCACTGCTGCATGCAACAGGTGAGGCACTTCATTCAGTTCTTGGTAATCTATAGTAATTCTCCTGTCCCATCAAGCATGGGCCATAGCAGGGAATTCAAAGGGCTACACTCAGGCCATACCAACCCTGTTTCCTCAAATTTGAGGAGAATATGTCCTATTCTTTCATGGTTGTGAAGGAGTCCATATTGATTCATAAACACAACCCACATAGTCTGCATGAGAGTCTGCATGTGGATGCCCTTGGATTATTGTTTTTGCCATTGCTTTCACAAGCAGAATTCACCTTGTGTAGTGTCAAGCTGAGCTCCATCATCAGTATGTCCACTCTCAGGATATACTCAGCAAGTGGGCAAACAGACCTCATAAGGGAATGGAGCCAAGCACCCACACCCTGTGTCAGGTGGGCTGTCCAGACAGTGATGCCCTGAAAGTGTCTGAGTTGCCATGAATTAGTGTTGACTTGGCTCCAGTATCTACCAGCACTAACACATGCTGTAATTCTTTGGGGACCAATAAATAGTCATTTCCACATGTGGCTTCTGGTGCCTCAGGGTCCCCACTAAATTGGTGCCTCAGCCTGCATCCGAGTCTGGGTAAAAGGAGGCAGAGTTACTTCCTTCTGTTTCACTGGTGCTGCTTTTACTTTCGGTCCCATTGCCCAGTATTGTCACTTGGGGCACAGTTGCTGTCAGAGTCAGCAACATGTCCAAGGGCTGCCTGTCTCTACCTTCTCTACATCTAAAGCAGCAGCCAGCAGGTCTGTACAAATTTGGTGCTAGCTGACGTTCAGCAGCCCTACTGTATGTCGTTAAGGAGTTGGTCCAGTTTGCCTGGGGTTCACCTGCTTTTTTCCCTTTGCTGGTAAAGTCTCCAATGGCATTGTGCTTGTAGGTCTCACCTTACGTTAGTTACTTCCGCACACTGACCCAGACCAAGACATCCACAGCTTCATGGACCGGGAGATCTGTTTTAGGAGCTACAAGGGCTGCTACTGTTCTGAAAGTGCCAGCTTGTCCACTGCCCAGGATCATGTCCTTCATGCATGCTGTCATCAGGTCCCCACCAGGGCTACTGTACTGCAGAGGAAACATCACTTGTTAAAATCCCATTTCCCTCAGTACAGAGCTTGTCCAATTCATGACTTGCTCTGGCAAGTCAGCTGTATTCACTCAAACTGGGCAAGCTGCTGCCATTAACCAGTGTCTCAATTACTTTTCTCTCATTGCTGAGAAAAAATACTTGATGTCCAGAATTAAGGAAGGAAAGATTTATTTAGCTGTTTTTGGAGTTTTCAGTCCCTACTCAGCTAGCTCCAAAGCAGGGTGGCATGGTAAAGGGGCAATGGTTCAAGGTGGTGGAAGACAGCAAATGCAACAAGGGTAAAATGGGGTGGGGTAAAAGCAAGTTTTTTCCCTCCCTTTTATTGTAAGCAGGCTACCAGCCCCTAGGGCAGGTGTAGCACTCTCACCATCTGCCTGCCCTCCTCTAGCACAGGATGGGGATGTTTACAAAGTGAGGACCCTGGAACCTGCTGAGTCACTTCATCAACTTTCTAAACTTTGCAAGTTGACACAAAATATCAACCAGTACAAGTATGCTTACCTGCCTGCGAAACTGTTGTCTGTACATCCAGGACAACTCTGTGCATGTAAGGGGTGCTGGCCATACAAGCTTTCTGGGACAGCTCCTGTGGGCTTAACTCTGTTATCAGCCATGGCAGTCCACAGCCACAGCAGCCATGTGTGCAGTCTCACTCACTTTTTGCTTTATTTTGCCAGCTTGCACAACTCCATGGCTGTGTAGGTTGTGTATGTTGTACACTGGGAAGAAGTTGGCAGACCTCCGGGCCATCCGCCTTGGGCAAGGGCTTCCTCTACCTCTACCTTCTGGTGAATGGCAGGTGGTGCATGCACATGCAGGGGACCCTCCTAGGACTCCTCTCTGAGGTAGGAACTTACATTTTTGGTGATGCTGTGGGAGAAGGCGGTGGTGTCTGGGCCTCTGAACATACACACAGAGGTCAGCTCCTGCTCCAGGTCTCCCTCAGTGTATTGCACTTGCCCTACTTGCCAGATGAGGACTTCTGCTTCTTGCATGTGTGGCAGAAAATGGTGAAGAAAAGCCAAGACACTCTCCCTCCCAACTCATGGTGGGAGGGAGAGATCCACATGTGTAGCACTTCCAGTGCTCTCAAACATCCCCTGGCTCTGGACAGACTACGTCCCAGTCCTTTGGAATCTTCCAAACCACCAAGAAGATGACCATAGATAACCAAAGTGAAGCTGAGGAGTGCATGTTGAAACTCCCCTGGGGCTCGTCGTCTTTGGCTGGTATTGTTTCCACAGCCACTGGAGAGAGGACACTCATCTCCCTATTCTGCTCACTGTGCCTATTGCCATGAAGGGGGCCTGAAGAGGTACTGTGGCAGGTAAGATCCACAAAGAAAAGTACACACGAGGCAGACATGAGTTCAAGAGGCAGGCAGCAGCAAGAGAGCAGCCTATGTTTTTATTTTTTAACTCTTATACAGGTGTTTATGTTTACATTCTTTCATGTTGAGTGAACTGGTGCATGCAAGGTTACTGTATAAATTTATCTCTAAAATTTGTGCAATACTGCCATCTGAATTACAATTTTGAAACTTCCACTTTTTACAAAACTGACTGATACCATCATGAGTTAAGTTTTCCTCCCTACCACCATTTCAACTTATTAGATAAACTCAATGGTGGCCAGGCATGGTGCTGCATGCCTCTTAACACAGCAGCTGGCAGGCTGAGGCAGGAGGATCACCATGAGCTTGACGCCAGTCTGAACTATATAGTGAGAGCAGGGCCAATGTTCACTACATAGTGAGAATGTAAGAATGAAATAATATGATTACCAAAAATATAATTGCATCACAGCATCAGGGGAAAATAGGCACTTTCCTCAGTACATTCAATACAATTATTCTCTCAAAAACAAAAGAACTGGTGACAAATATAACTTTGAAAATGTTGTTACTCATAAATAATACCATCACTTATAATTTTGCAGAGATTACTATAAGTCATGATATCCTTTTGGAGAGAAGTTATTGTCCAGTTGGTTTATGGCAATCAGAAACTCATAGCACTTTGGATTATTTCTGGTACATATTTATAATACATGGTGGAAAAAGTATCACCAAATTAAACCACTGTAATGCACAATTTTGATTTTAAGAAACAAAAATTTAACATAAATGATATTTCTCTTATTATGTAAGAAAAATAGCCAAAATTATGTATATGATGTAATATACAATACGGAGATATAAGTATGTCAGGATATGAAAAACAGAACTTGCTAATTTACAAGTTGGGTGAAAACAAATCAACTTTGTCAAAAACACGTTCACAAGTCTCTGAATAAACGTCTTAATATAACATATGGCTTCAAATTCAAAAATATTGTGTTATAGAGAATACAGAGTGTCCACACCAAAAATTTAAAAACATTTAATAGCAGAATTGCAACAATTAACCAAAAGGAATTAACAAAATTAATTTTTTATGGCTTACATCTCCTAATTGTAAAGATCAAACAAAATTTACATAGATACTAACTCTGACAGTACAAAACACATTTTACCATGTTTAAGTAAAAGATACTACGTATTAAGCTCAAAGACACAATACCTAATTATGCCAACTCAACATTTTTATATTGAATACCGCAGAATAATAATCCAGATATTTAAGTAACTTACTGAAAAACCCATAATGTATGTTCCTTATGATATTTCTATCTGGGATTATATTTTCTGGAGAAATACTGACATCAGTATTTTTATTAATGATTCTTACACGTTTCCACTACATGAGAAGTTTTCACAGGATTATCAAAATAAGCCAATATATATAAACTTTCTCTGCAGTGAGACTACTTTATTGGACAATACATGCATTTGTTAAAAGTTCTGCCACATTTTACTTACTTCCCATCCAGTGTGAGCTGTGTCTTTGGCAAACACCAGGAATGCTGAAAGCTTTTCTGCACTGCTTTCACATATGCAATTAATGCCAATCACCAGCTGTGCTAAAAACTTTTCCACATTGCATGCATATATGTGTGCTTTTTCCTATATAACTTCTTTCATGTGTTTGAAAAGTGTTTTTTATGGTTAAAACTTTTCCACATTGCTTACATACATAGGGATTTTCCCCTGTATGAGTTCTTTTGTACCATTTACAATAATCTTGTATAAAAAAGCTTTCCGATATTGTTTAGTTTCTGCCTAATGAATTTTAAATGCAGTTTACATTGTTTTTATACTAAAAACTTTCCCACATTGCTGACATACACAGGTTCCCTGTCTAATGTGAGTTCTTTCATGTTTCTGACAATCACCATGTTTGATGAAAGTTTTCCCACATTGCTTACATGCATAGACTTTGTCTTGGGTGTGAATTCTTTCATGTATTTTCCAATAACTTTGTGTATTAAAAGCTTTCCACATGGTTTACATGCATAGGGTCTCTCCCGAGTGCAAATTTTTTCATGTATTGTGCAATTTGCAAGGTAATTAAAAGCTTTCTCACATTGTTTACATATATATGGTTTATCCCCACTGTGGGTTCTTTCATAATTTTTATAGTAACCTTGTGTACTAAGAGCTTTCCCACACTGCTGACATACAAAGGGTTTCTCACCAGCCTGCACGCTTTCATGTGTTTTACAGTGACTTTGTATACCAAAAGATTTCCCACATTGCTTACATACCTATAGTTTCTCCCCAGTGTGGGTTCTTGCATGGAGTTTACAATGTTCATGTTTACTGCAAGCTTTCTCACAATGCTTACATACATAGGGTTTCCCCCCGTGTGAATTCTTTCAGTTTTTTACAATGACTTTGTGTACTGAAAGCTTTCCCACACTGTTTACATACACAGGGTTTGTCCCCATTGTGGATTCTTTCATGTACTTGACACTCATAAGGTCTTCTAAAAGCCTTCCCACACTGCTTACATCCATAAGGCTTTTCCCCAGTGTGAATTTTTCCATGTTTCTGACAATCACCATGTGTGCTAAAAGCTTTTCTACATTGCCTACATAGATAAGGTTTCTCTCCAGTGTGAATTCTTTCATGTATTGTACAATTACCTTGTGTACTAAAAGCCTTCCCACACTGCTTACATACATAGGGTTTCTCCCCAGTGTGAGTTCTTTCATGTGTTGTACAATTACCTTTTATACTAAAAGCTTTCCCACACTGCTTACATACATAGGATTTCTCCCCAGTGTGAGTTCTTTCATGCCTTTGACAATCATTATATCCCCTAAAAGCCTTCCCACACTGCTTACATGCATAAGGTTTTTCCCTGGTGTGAATTCTTTTATGTTTCTGACAAGCACCATATGTGCATAAAGCTTTTCCATACTGCCTACATACATAAGGTTTCTCTCCAGTGTGAATTCTTTCATGTTTTGCACAATTATCTTGTGTACTAAAAGCCTTCCCGCACTGCTTACATACATAGGGTTTTTCCCTAGTGTGAATTCTTTCATGTCTTATGCAATTACCTTGTGTACTAAAAGCTTTCCCACACTGCTTACATACACAGGGTTTCTCCCCCATGTGAGTTCTTTCATGATTTCGACAACGACTACGTACCCTAAAAGCCTTTCCACAATGCTTACATGCATAAGGTTTTTCCCCAGTGTGAATTCTTTCATGTTTCTGACAAACATCGTGTGTGCTAAAAGCTTTTGCACACTGTCTACATAGATAAGGTTTCTCTCCAGTGTGAATTCTTTCATGTATTTTACACTGACTTTGTGTACTAAAGGCTTTGCCATATTGCTTACATGCATAGGGTTTCTCCCCAGTGTGAGTTCTTTCATGCATTTGACACTGATAATGTCTTCTAAAAGCCTTTCCACAACACTTACATGCATAAGGTTTTTCCCCAGAGTGAATGTTCTCATGTGTTTTACAACGTGTTTCTGTACTAAAAGCTTTCCCACACTGCTTACATACATAGGGTTTCTCCCCAGTGTGACTACTTTCATGTATTTGACGATCACTATGTATACTAAAACCTTTCCCATGGTGTTTACACACATAGGGTTTCTCCCCATTGTGAATTCTTTCATGTATTGTACAATCACCTTCTGTACTAAAAGCTTTCCCATACTGCTTACACACATAGGTGTTCTCTGCACTGTGTTTTCTTTCACAGACCTGAACATCGCTACGTGTGCTGGAGACTTTCAAGTTTTCCTTATACACAAAGGTTTTCTCCCTAAGGTGAGTCCTTTCACTAAGATCAGTGTAGGATTTCCCACACTGGTCATATTCATATGGTTCTACTTCAGTCTTTGTCTTTGCAACCTTTTCAAAAGTTTAGAAATCCCTGCAGGTTCTTCCATATTCATTACACTGATACAGCTTCTCTTCTGACCCCAAATACTCAGATGTCCTTAGTCCAGGGTAATCAATGGTGGGCATATTTCGTGGGTAGCATTTCTCCAACTTATTTCTTTAAACAAACAAACAAACAAACAAATGAACAAACCAGTCACAGTAAAATGGTTCCATATATTAATGGTTCATCACAAGTTCTGGTTTGATTCCTCCTAAGAAATGCTGACAATTAACTGAATACCCTGGAGGATCCCTCTAAACAGACCATTTGCAAGAGTGGTATTCACTTTGTAATTTTTAAATTGGTGTATTTTGCAATACTGAAGGCTTAGTTTTTTTCTGGGCAATTGATATACATGTATATCACATACTGAGCATTTTGATACCTTTTCCCTATCCCTCTCCCCCTTGTCTCCTTACCCAGTTTGTCTTAATTTTCTCCAAAAAGTCAGGCTTTCCTTTTTTAATCGCTTCTCCTTTACTTTATTCCCTAATGTATATTTTTGGAGTCTCAAATAAAAGAAAGCATGTGGCCTTTCATATTCTGTGTCTGGCCTGTTTCACTTCACATTAGGATGGTGGTGCACCCATTTCTTTTGACAAATGACGTGAGTATCATTCATCTTTGTGGCTGATTAGAGAGCACATTTTTTCCCTTTCTTTCAGTGCTGGGGATTCAGTACAGGTCTTAGTACTGAATTACATCTCCAGATTTTTTACTTCTTATTTTCAGACAGATGCTCATTGATGATTAAGCTGCTGAGGCTGACTTCGAACTTGCCATCCTGCTGAAGCAGCTTATCAGAGTGCTGGGAATGTACCACCATGCTGAACCTATCAAAATTTTTCTTTAGAAATTCACCCAATGATAGACTTTGAGGGTAGTTCCATAGCTTAGCTCTTATAAATTGTCTGGCTTTGAGTGTGCATATGCATGTATCAGTGTAACATGATAATTTACACTCTTTTGGGAATATACTCAGAGAGGTATTGTTGGAGCGAATGGATCTTTCTATTTTCATAGTGGCAATATTTTACAGTACCCCAAAATGTTGCCAGGCCCCTGGAAGAATTTTAAAACTTGAATGAACTCAAATGTCTGCAACATAGTTTGAAAATACTTGTTATTATAATATTAGCATTCATTTTCACTTTGAATACTGGGCTTCAAGGTTAGCAATTTTTCTACACAGTGAACATCTCACATATAAATAGAATAGATATATGTATACATAATAGATATCCTGAAGATGTGTTTCTGTCAAAACTCAAAATTTATTTGTTTTCATACATATCTATACACAATACCTAAATGCAATTTCCTACACTTTCAGGGAGTGATCATGAAAGAACATCTTACGTACTTATATCACAGATAGTGTTACTTGTTGCAGGGTATCAGCACTCCATTCCCAATACTGAAGTATTTCCCTGTTCAGCTGTCAGAGTATACAAGCTAAAACTATATACATCTTTGGAGAATACTGTGCAATTAAATAAATTTAAACATGGGCAATTTCCCTGGGTGTAACACCTGTGCTCACACTGAATCTTGAGGAATATTCCTTTTCCTTTTCAGTGCATATTACCTTAGATTTCTCCAGTCTTTTTATACTCTTCTTCCTGGTTATCCCTGGATTTTCCTGAATCACAGACATAGAAATACAAGGAGATACTATAGTATCACACAAAAATGAATAGGTTCCAGTTAGATTCATGTTATAACATAAGCAGGCCTGAGATATTCTTCAGAATGTTTTCAAATTCTTTTTAATGAAACTACAGTGCTGAGCAACAATGTTTTCTGACCGTATCAATGAGAAAGTGCTATCACCTTACCTAGAGCAGCCATGTTCCTAAAAGTGTCCCTCATCACATCTATGTAAAGCTTCTTCTGGGATGGATTCAGCAAAGCCCACTCCTCCATAGTGAAGTTTACAGCCACATCCGCAAAGGTCACTGCCTCCTAAATAATCACACATGTGTTTCTTAAAGGAAGATTGAGACTCACAGCCTGGGATCTTTCAACTCTTCTCATAAGCAGTTGAACTGAAAGACAGGTATGGTGGTGCATGTCTGGAGTCACAGCACTCAGGAGGCTGAGGAAGGAGGACTGCCATGAGTTGGATTCTACTGTGGGCTACACAGTGAGCTCAAGGCCAGCCTAAACTGCATCATGAGACACTACCTCAAGCAAACAAACAAACAAAGAAGCTCTACAGCTGCTGAATCGTTCAAATATTGACTCTGTAAGTGTCTTGGTTATCAAATACATGTGCATGCACATTTTTTCGGACAGCAATTCTGATGCTAGGTTGCCATTCACTGCAGAAGCAAGAGCAGGACAGGAGCACTGGTTCTTCTGCTGGGTCACTGTTAGGGCACCTGAGCACTGCCTCTAATGCAGAACTCAAAGAGAGAGCCTACAAGATCACCATCCACAAAACACTAGGGCAGATGAATATCCAGTGAATTGTTTGATAGACCATAGGTAATATCTCTTTCCAAACCTTATTTTTTATGACATTGAGTCACGCTTTCTTTGACTGTATTTAAGCAGTATTTTGAAACTTGTACTTTATTACATTAAAAAATTAAATATCAAA
Source organism: Dinomys branickii (assembly GCA_004027595.1). NCBI lineage: Eukaryota > Metazoa > Chordata > Mammalia > Rodentia > Dinomyidae > Dinomys > Dinomys branickii. The sequence goes on along the minus strand of PVLD010025845.1, from coordinate 8,067 downwards.
TAAGGTTATGAATAATTAAAATGTTAATAGAAAAATTATCATTGGAATAAGTCTATGCACATTGTAGAAAGGGTGGCATTTTGTCTTATACCTTAGTGTCATGAAATGGTCCCCTTGCACTCATAAATAAATTCTAGGGAGATATGGGACTCTAAGGAGGAAAAAGGAATTAACAAAATATATACATTGAAAAACCAATATATCACAAAGTAACTAGACACAAAAGCAAAACTTTAGCCAGGTGTGATGGTGCACGCCTGTAATCCTAGTACTTGGGAGTTCAATGCAGGAGGATTGTCAAGGAGTTCAAGGACAGCCTTGGATACATAGTAAATTTAAGGTGCTCTGAAATACAAAGTGAGACTGTGCCTCAAAATCCCCTCATGAAAAGACAGCTTCATAATTATGTCATGTAGCAAAGAGATTTTTGAATTGGTAAAAATTTGTATCTGTATACTATAGAAATCTAACAACGCTCAATACATCTTTTCACCAAAAAGGTTGAGAGCTTATACACGTACATGAAAGAGACTGAAATTCCACTTTTTATGAGCCTGTAGTACTATAATTAGAGAGGATGACAAGTGGTTCTCAGGAAAGAAAGCAGTTTTCACTGGGTCCATACATTATACATATATTCTTTATAGAGCTGATGTTATACACCTCTGGAGGAAATACAAATCTGTTCGAGTAATGTTCAAGGAGAAACAGGGTTAATCTTTTACAGGGTTAATGATATCCCTTAGTTATTCAGTGCTGGTCAGGTCTGCAATCTCCTGAATAAGTGTGTCATGAAGGCAAAATAAAAAGAGGCAAATGGAATGATTTCAAGGCTCCAGGATGATCAAAGCCTCTCACAGAGTTTAAGATTATCCCAGGGCTACAACCATAATCTTCTCTGGATGTCCCATATTTATTCTGTTATCAGAAGGGAGGGGAGTACTCAAGAAGGGCAGAACCACTCAAGGATTTCTGCAAGTAAAGTAATAAGTTAATCCATCCAGCAGTGAACTGCCTGAGGTTAGAGTCTTTATCTAGGTGAGATCAGATGTAAGTGTCCTTGGCTGTGACCTTTGCTTATCCTTTGAGGCCTTCTGGCTTCATCTCCCATTATAGATTTTACTAGGAATTAGTGACTCACAGAGGCTCACTTACTATGAGTCCACCGCCCATCTCCGGACAAGGAGCCTAGGCCTTGGACAGACTCATAAATAAACATGGAAAGTCATTAGGTTAATTTAAGTCCTATTCAGAGTTGCTTTGCAGTGGTCTCCGTCAATCTTCTATGTACAGTAATTAACTTACCTATTGCAATGGGAAACATAAACTTGAATTCCTTGAGAATGTATAGTGAAATAAGCTTTAGATGTGAAAAAGTATTTCCTCAGAACAAAATCAACTAACCATTCGAACTAGAAGGAAAAGTTGATATATACAAAAATCATAGGGAATAAACAAGAAAACATTTACACTGTACACAGTTTTAAAATTTTGTAGATGGAGGAAAGAACCATGAACAAAAGTCTCAAAAAATGACTGTAACACATCTAACTCAAGACAAAATAGTAAACAAAAAAGAAGAACCAAATCTTTTTCTACAAAATCATTTAAAAATTCAAGGGTAGGGAAGAACATAATCAGTAAGGAGGCTTATTCAAAATGGAGAATAAGTTGATATGCTCTACACTCACTTCCTTCGCTTTGGAGTTTATGAAAATCTGCAGACCACTACCTGCTTTCCACTGTCTGGGAAAACACAATGTCTTTACTCATATAGATAGATGTGATTCAAGCAAACTTGAAAACTTCGGAACCACATGAACAATGGAATGGATGAGAAAGCACTTTGTCCTGATTAACATGCTGGTACAGTGGACAATAGTGAAGGAGAAAAACAGCAACAACAAAACATGGAAGTATTTCTCTGCAATTTGTAGCACACTCACATATTGAAATTCCAAGGGAAGAAACAAAAAGAACGCTGTTTACAGAAAATCATTCATGGTAATGAGAGGAAGAGTGACCAGAATGGGAGTGGTCTTCCATGAAGCAAGACAGACGTGAGTCAGGAAGGGTTTCAATCACCTGGATACTCTCACCCATTGCCCTATAATTCCATGTGAAGCACAAATATCCTCTGATAGAAACCGAAACCCCACACGGAATCAGACCAGACCATCTGACACAAGAGAAATCTTTATTAGGAGAGTGACAGAGTAGCAGACTACCTAGCGGTTCAAGGTAGCCCCTGAGCTGAAGAAAGCATGGGCCTTTAACCTCTTTTCTGGTGGGGGTGAGGTGGGGTGAGGAGATGTTCCTGGGCCAGAACACCAAGCCCCAGGCATTAAGGTGGGCATCCAGGCCAGATGAGTCCAAGCGGTAGGAGTTGCCCATATCAGAACAACGTGAGCAGGTGAACTGCCAGAGTGGATGAGGGCGGGGGTAGCTTTGTGCCTGAGGGGAAATGAAGTGGAACAGGTAAAGGAAGGAAAGAAATATTGAGAGTTAAAGTTTTCCCACAGGAGAAGGGGTGAGGCTCTCTGCCTTGTGACTTATCCTCCTCCACAACTGCTTCCCTGGTTGGAAGTTTGTAAGTAGTCAATTCAAGTATGTTATTCTCATCTTGCTCATGACTGGCTCCTACCTTGTAAGCCACCTTCAGGAGATGCAGCAGCACTTGTGAATCATAACAGCATTCTGCACTCACTGTAGCTGGCAAAATACCCTGTACCTCTAAAGCTTTAAATTACATAACTGTGAGAGACTTCACATATTTAGAGTTTATACTATAAAAATAGCCCTTTATAGGCATTCCTCTGACCAAATCAGAAATCCTATTTCACAAAACAAGTTTGCTCTAGGACTGTAAACATTGAGAATTTCTGGGGCCCACTATATTTCCATTATTATTATTGTTAAATCTCACCAAGAATTTTAAAAATAAAATACATTTCAACTATTTAAACACTAAGTTACCATTATGAAAGTACAAATTTAATTTCTATCAGCCTGGGCTCCATAGTTAGTTTAAGGCCACCCTGAAATACAGAGAGAAATCCTCATCTCAAAACAAAAATGAGGACAACGACAACAACATTGCTTTAAAGTTTTCTTGTCTTGCTCAAATATAATCATTTTCTACTCCATGTTTAAGAAGGAAAATGATAATCTTATGGTTAAATCATGAAAATAAATTCATACGTCCTTAACATAACTAACACTTTATACAATCAGCTTGCTACAAAAGAAGCAAAGGGAAGCTGGTTAGGGATGAAGCCTGCCCCACTGCAGTTTACAAAAGCATCCACACTACAAAGGTTGAACACACTCCTGAGGTGATACACAGTACACTCTGCTCAAGCGGCCCACAGCGGCTCAATCACAGGTGGTGAGACAGGGAAATATGACAAGTCAGGTAATTTAAATCTGAGACCATCTTCACGGGGTGAAATTTCATGTCCTCAGTCTCAATTCTGAGCAGAGACAAATACAAATACCCACAGCCCGTTGAAGGTTGACCTTTGCATTTTCTCAATTGTTCTTTTGGATTCTAGTGTGTATTGCCTGCTGAGCACTAAGCAATTCTCCAACAAAAATCGTGGGGCCCATGTCAATGTACCATCCAGAGTGACCAAAACTTTGACAAATTCAGAGTGTACCTAAAGCACACTGCTTCAGGGGACGACTGGTGCCAAAGCATTTGATATTGTTTTGCATAATTCTAAAGTTATCAAGGGTGATACAACAAGTCACACCATTACTAGTATCCAACGCAGAATAAGCCAATGCAAGGACTGAATTTCACATATATAAGACAGCCTTGCAGTCCGTGACCATGAAAAGAAGAATTTCTTAAAACTAGCATGAGATTATCAGAAATCAATCCAGCAGCTGCTAGATGATACAAAGAACAAAAACTTAGACTGACTGGAATCAATGACAGAACATGACATAACACACATGATATTAAAAAACTGTTCAAACACATCATGGGAGAAAACTTCCCTAGCAGGGAAAAAGACTTTGATGTACAGTTAAGTCCGGCATACAGAACTCCTACTAGCCATGGTCAAAACAAATTTACAAGCAGGCATGTCATAGTTAAGGGTCCACAGATTCAACACAAGAATAGCATATTAAAAACTGATTCGGAAAGGAAACAAATCACTTATAAAGGAAAGCCTATCAGAAACACAACTGACTCCTCAAAACAAACCTTCAAGTCAAGGAGAGCTTTGAGTGAAGTATTTCAAGCTCTAAAAGAACACAAACTTTAACGCAGGTTGATGTACCCACAAAACTATCTTTGAAAACTGGTAGAGAAATAAAATACTTCAATGACAAAAAAAACCTGAGCAAAGTTTTGATCACCAAACCAGCACTGAAAATTGTTTTGAAGGTCATTCTGGAAAGAAATAACATGGACTACAACTCCACAAATCCCAACAGAAGGACTCACCCAGGCAAAGCAGACAAATGAACAGTGGGGGGGGGGCAGTCAACAACAGGAAAATAATATGAGAGGATAATTCAATATATATGAGTTACAACCATCAGTGTTAGTGGTCTCAATTCACCAATCAAAAGACACAGACTTGAGCTGGGGATGCTGGTACATACCTGTACTCCCAGCATTTGGAAAGATGAGGCAACAGGATTGCTGTGAGTTCGAGAACAGCCTGGGATAGAAAGTGAGCTCAAGGCCAGCCCAAACTGCATAGTGTCAGACTGACAGACTAGATCAAGAAGCAAGATTCAGCAGTATTCTGCATATAAGACACACATTTAATTCAAAAAGAAAATCAAAGGATGGAAAACAATATTCCATGCCACAGAAACCCAGAAGAAAGCATGGACAGTTTTTCATAGCACAGGCAAAATAAATTGCAAGCCAACACTGATTAAGGAAGGCAATGAACGGCACTGCATCCTTGTAAAGGGAACAATCCAAGAGGCAGAGATAACAATCATAAATATATCTGTAACAAATATCAGTGCATGCAATCATATAAAGTAAATATTTATAGGCATGAAAAAATCAAATACACACTAATACAGTTGTCTTGGGGGATCTCAATACCACACTGCCACAAAAAGAAACCAACAAGACAAAAAAAAATCAACAATGTAATATTAGACCTGAACCAAATTTTGGAACAAATGAATTTAGTAGATGTCTCTTCCGTGCTACAACATCAAAATACACACTCTTTCATCAGAATACACATTCTAGTTTTGTGGGGTACATCAATAAAAGTTAAAATTTGTATTCTTTTAGAGCTTGAAATACTTCACTCCTAACTCTCCTTGACTTGAGGGTTTGTGCTGAGAAGTCTGCTGTGATTCTAATGAGCTTTCCTTTATAGGTGCATGAGAAGTTCTCCAAAACAGACCATGTTCTAGCAAATAGGAACACGCTTACTAAAAACAAAGGAATGGAAATTATCCCATGCTTAGTATCAGACCATAGTACAAGTACAGTGGAAATCAATAACAAAAGAAACCACAAGAAATTCATAATCACATGGAAATTATATAACATCCTCCTGAATAACCAATGGGCAACACCAGAAATTAAAGAAAAACTTCGTTTTTACAATGAAATGATAATGATAGTTCAAGATACCCAAACTTATGGGACACAGTGAAAGCAGTCCTAAGAAGGAAATTTACAGCAGTGAATACCCATAATCAGGAAAAGGGAAAAAAGGCAAATAAACAACTTAATGTTGAAACTCAAACTTCTAGAAAAAGAAGAGCAGGCCATGCCCAACGCTCATACAAGGGATGAAATTATAAAAATCAGATCAGAAATTAAGGCACTGGAGACTAGAAAAATACAAAGAATCAATGAATCAGAGTTTCTCCCATCCCAGGTTCTCTTTCGTTCTAAAGAGTTTCTTCCAATTTCACAATATCTACTGTCCAGTTTGGATTGTATTTACTCTTTCAGTTTCTCACATTAGGGAGACAATATGATGTTTACACACAGGGGTCTGATTTACCTCACTTATTAATACAGTCTTGAGTTGCATCTATTTATCTATAAAAGTATTCAGTTTACCATTTCAATCGCTTACAAACATGTTTGTCACTAGTCATGATCAAATGCTTTGCTACACCAGAATGACAAGCCAAGAATTATAGAGTCAAGACAAATATAACAGTGGATGGTTATGATATGGATAAAGTACAGCCCAGTTGTTAAAGATATAAAATTGATCATCACACGGTACTACAGTGACAGCCAGATTTGCAATAATGAAACATACAGCTATTTTCTTTCAATTCACTATGCTTTCAAAATAAAACACTTCAGAATCAGAAAAAAAGATAACAAAACAAGTCCACATTGACTTAATTTTTGGACAAGATTAAGGAATTACATCTGGGGTTGTAATTCTTTACAGAGTGAGAGTCACAGAGTCACGAAACTGCAGGTGAGAGAGCAGTGAAAGATGGAATATATGTGTTTTCACTCTCTCTTCCTACTCTAGCATTTAATGAAGAGACATCAGAGCAAACTTCTTCATAATTACCTCCTGAGTTCCCCAGCTGTGTATATTTACTCAGATAAAGCTTCCATTTCTTAGTGTATATCAGGGAGGACTTTACATCATCATGAGTTTTCAATAAAACAAACCATACATAATCATCAAGTACCCATATTTTCTATCCTAGGTTATACAAAAAAATTGTGAAGGTAAAGTTCACACAAAACTTGTACATGACTGTTTACAGCTTAGTATTTGTTATGGTTTGGGGCGTATTTTGCAAGGTGAAACAATATAATGCAGGACACATATTCTGTAAGATTATCTATAATAGTCCCCCAAAGAATGATATACAAAAGAGTACTGGCAATCAGTCCACATACTAAGACCAGGGAAACTAGTAAAGGGCCGAGATCCTATGAAAATGTCCTGCGTGAGTCCAGCTAAAGACCTACAGCTCATAACAATGCCTCCCACAAATCCAGCTGGAGGCCCAGGGACCACACCAGTATCTTATGAAGGCCTGTTTCACGGATCTGCACTGGGAAGGCCCAAAGGTCAGTGGTGAAATTTAGGTAGTCTGTGTCAGCGGGATGAAGGATCTGTGCCAGCAGACTGAGGGATCTACACTGGAGCCAGGAACCAATGCTCAGAAGAACCAGAACTCCCCAAAAGGTACCACAGCCATCCTCAGCAACAGTGAGGTTCCAAGCTCCACTGATGATCAAGATGGCCAAGTTCCATTAGGGAAGCCAACACAGCAAACTTGTCCAGGAGATGGGCAGTGCACCATCTTCCCCTCTGGAGCCAGGAAGTGATGCTCAAAGAGAGGACTATAGCTTCCCCAAAGTAAAACGAAGCTATTCTCAGTGTCACAAGGCCCCGAGCTCGGTGGAGGATGAAAACAGCCAAGTTCATCAGGAAAGCCAGTATGACAAGCTCATCTAAAGCAACCAACAGCTCCCAACAGCCTCCTTCTCCTTCTCCAGTTCTGCCTCGAATGCTGCTGGCAACAATCCCCAGGTGGGCCTCCCACACACAGCACCATGCTTACTCAGTTCAGCTGGGGGTTATAAATTGACCACCAGTTATCAATCCACTACAGTATGCAACAAAGAAAAAGGTAGAAATAATTGACATGTCCATCAATTGATGAATCTCTAAAAATGTAAGGTATTCAAAATTGAATAGTCTTCATCTGTAGAACTGAGGGTGTGATTCCTACATTTATGAAACAGTTACAAAATGCCATGTCAACACAACAGACATAGAGATGGTATGCAAACAGCCACTTGTATAAAATGGCCAGAATACAAAAACCTTTGAATTAGATAGTACATCAGTAGTTCATGACCTTGGCAGAAGTGAAAAAATTAGGCAAAGTAAGTAGAATTTCTAAAGTGCTACAGAAACTCTTCTACCTCTCTTACTTAAGGATCTGGGGGTTAATGCATACTGTTGTGCAAGGGAGGGCACCATTTTTGAAAGTTAATAATATTCTGTTGTAGAAAAACCACACTATTCTTGTGCATTCCCACACCACTATGCAGGAAGTTCCTCTAAGTGTCATGTT
>PVLD010025844.1:0-23104 GCA_004027595.1 Dinomys branickii | reverse complement strand
CTATCTTATCTATAATTTGGTATTTCCTTTAATGTTTTTGTGTTAACTAATGTGAAGATAACTATGTAATACAACATCCAGTTCTAATTCCCTACTATATTCTGTATAACTTTGTATTTTCTGTATTGTTTATGGCTTTTCTGGTTCATATGTCTCCATTCTTTTGTCTTTAAAATAAAATTAAAAAAAAAATAATAATAAATGGAAATTAAAAAAATAAATAAAAAAATAAAATTCTCAACGAATTACTACAAGTTCAATTATTTTATAAAGTTAAAAAAGCCAGCAATCCCAGCAAGAGTACCCCATTGTCTACATGCAAGGATGTTTTCAAACAATTGGTTGAATTATTTACATCTATTTCCATTAAATTTATTTTTCATTACTTTTAGTATTGTTTTCAATGCTTTTTCAACCTTTGAATCCCAACTGTACGCTTCAACATACTCCAAATTCCATCCCATCCATGTATTTGATAAACACGTTTTTAATGACAACATGCAAAATGCAAATAATTGCTGAAAGTTTTATTAAGAAAAATTATTTCCAGATGTTGAGGAGGCTGAGGCAGGAGAATTACCAGTTCCAACCCCAGCTGGCTACCTTAATGAGACCCTGCCAGAAAATAAAATATAAGAAAGGGCCAGGGAATGTAGTTCATTAGTAGAATAGCCCTATGTTCAATTCCAGAACTGAAGAGAAAAAGAAAAAGAAAAATTATATTACAGATGGTATCATGACACAAAGAAGTCACTTTGGAGAAACTGTTTCTCCATCACTTTCTCAGCTTACTGCACTTAAGTCACAGCATCATTAAATTTATAAATTATTTTATATTATTTTCCTCATTTCCTTTTTTAATTTTTTTTTTATTTATTTTCCTCATTTCAATGTTCATTATGATGGAATTCGTAAGATAAATTTCTTTTTAGAATACTAGGTAATTTTTACTGGGAAATAGCTAAATCTAACTGGTACTGGGGGAAAATGCCAACTTTCTCTTAGTTCAATGTAATTTTTGTTTCTTAGAAGGAAAGGGAAGATGAAAGACCGACTTCAAGAACTAAAGCAGAGAACAAAGGAAATCGAACTCTCCAGAGACAGTCACGAGCTGGCGACAGAAGCGGAGGAACAAGGGGTGTTTGAGCAACAAGCTGTGATTTACGAAAGAGAGCCTGTGGCCGAGAGACACCTACATGACATCCAAAAACTACAAGAGACTATTAACAGTTTCACAGACGATGTTCAAAAATTTGGACAGCATCAGAAAAGTCTGGTTGCTTCAATGAGAAGGTTTAGCCTCCTTAAGCGAGAGTCTAGCACTACAAAGGAGATAAAAACCCAGGCAGAACACATTCACAGAAGTTTGGGGGAGTTAGCGAAACAAGTTAAAAAGTCAGAAGTTGAAAGCGGCCCATCATCAGTGGTCACCAGGATACTCAGGGCTCAGCACGCCTCAATGGCTCAGCACTTCCAGCAAGCCATGTTTATGTACAATGACACAATAGCGGCAAAGCAAGACAAGTGCAAGACATTCATCTTCCAGCAGCTTGAAGTTGCTGGAAAACAGGTGCCTGAAGAAGAAGTACATGAGATGCTTCATCTAGGAAAATGGGAAGTTTTTAACGAAAGCTTACTTACAGAAATCAGTATCACAAAAGCACAACTCTCAGAAATTGAACAGAGACATAAAGAACTTGTTAATTTGGAGAACCAAATAAAGGACTTAAGGGATCTTTTTATTCAGATATCACTTTTAGTCGAGGAACAAGGAGACAGCATCAATAATATTGAGATGATAGTGTACAGTACAAAAGATTTCGTTAGCAACACAAAAGAGAAATTTGGACTAGCTGTAAAATACAAAAGAAGAAACCCCTGCAGGGCGCTATGTTGTTGGTGTTGTCCATGCTGTAGCTCAAAATAAAGAAGCTATTTTGGAAACTTCTCCAGCTTTAGAGTGAAGCATTTCCCACATTTCAGTGTCCTATACTGTTCCTTCATTTTATGGGTGCGTTAACACATTTTAACAGTTAAGTCATAAATTTCTCCTTTAAGTGTTACCGACTTGAATTGCAGAAACTTCTGAAGTCAGGGATGGTAGACAAATCTGTATTTAATGTAAACACAACATGGCTATCTTCAGATTATGGGCTATGAGGATGATATTAGGGCTATTGAGTGCATGATCATGTATTAAATTCTATTACACACTTCTCAGACTTTCGGTGCTTTAATAAGACAAATGTCCAATTACTTGATGACTACGTAAGGAACCCATTCCATTCCCTTGAGAACATTTTGATAGATGACAATTATAAAAACAAGACTTCCAAGAATGCCACAGTAAAGCAAAGGAAACCAGAATGCATATTAAGTCTTCATCCTCAGGTAGGTAAGTTAACTCAGTAGTTAACAGATCCTGGGAAAAGTCAACTGTGTACTTGAGAATTTAACTGATAACTTGGAGCTCAATTAAATCGAAGATCAAAAAATCAACTAAGGCATTGTTTCTTAAACTTGGAGCCATTCAGGGCATGGTAACAGTTCAATGGGCTTGGCAAATAAAAATAAAAATAGTAGTTTTTAATGCTTTGACATCAACTAATGATGATTTCAGGTGCTCTAAGCTAAGGGTACAGTTAAATTCATATTCTAGTAGAAAAGACAGATTATGAAGAAGTGTAAATGGGTGTGGTGGCACATGCCTGTAATCCCAGCACTTGGGAGGCTGAGGCAGGGGGATTACTGTTCACTGTCAGTTCAAGGCCAACATGGGCTCCAAACTGTTCAAGGCCAGCCTGAAGTATATAGTGAGACCACATCGCAAAAAAAAGAAATAAAAAATTTAGAAAGAGAGCCAGGTGTGATGGCTCATACCTGTAATCCCAGCACTTGTGAGACTGAGGCAGGAGGATTGCTACAAGTTGGAGGCCAGCCTGGGCTACAGAGTGAGCTCAAGGCCAGTGTGAACTGCGTAACAAGATGCTGTCTCAAAAAGACCAAAAAAAAAAGAAGCACAAATATACAATGATGTTAAGTAGTGGCAGAGACCTTAAAATAGTAGTGATAGGATGATATGGAGCCTACCCAGATGGCTGCATCATAGTGAGTCAGTAAAGGACCAAAAAAAAAAAAAAAAAAAACCCACAATGCACAAGGCTCTCAAACTGTCTGAGGCCTGAGAGCTCATATGATAGCATCTGTATCTGAGAAAGACCCTTCTGCCTACTCCAGAGCAGGTGAGCAGGGACTTGGAGAAGGAAGGGCCTGTGCTAGAAGGAACGCAGCAGCCCCAGCAGGAAACGCTAAGGGCTGAAGTACGCCAGGAGCAGAGGTGCAGATCCCAGGTCAGGAATCTGTGCGTAGCCCACTGACACTTGAGCACAGACAGAGGCAGCCCAGTTTCCAAAACCACTCCTTAACACTGCATACTATACACGAGTGTTCAGAAGAAAGTAAACTAACTTGTGATTAAGAGGTAAAACCTGCAACATGTTGATTGGATGATGACCCCATTAGATAAGAAAAGACAGATGAGGAAAAGACAGAACTGGCAGTGAGAAGGAAATTCTGTTTTGGTCAAGAAATAATGTCTAAGTACAAATGTCTAAGTGGAAGTTTATCTGATCTTAGGTATTTCAGGAGGAATGTTTAGAATAAGTCAGGACTGGAAGTAGTAATCGGGGTCATTTGAGTAAATACATGGTATGTACGGTAAGGCAACTACAGGATGGAGTATGTGGATGTAAAGCACTTGAGGTCTGGCTGGGCATGGTGGCACACACCTGTAATCTCAGCACTCGGGAGGCTGAGACAGGAGGGTTGCCATGACATCTAGGCTAGCCTGGGCTACACAATGAGTTCAAGACCAGCCTAGAATATAGGCTGTCTCAAAAAACAAAGCAAAAACTTGAAGTCAGAAAGGGTCTGGGATATTACAAATTTAACAAAGGACACTAAATGCAATTGTTAATAAGACAGAAGAAAAGTCAAGGAAGAATGCTGTAAATAAGAGAATACTGTGAGGAAGAAAAGGCCGAGGAATGAGCTATAGCTAGGCAAGAGCCAGCAGCGCGGAGATAACCCTCGGCGGCAAGAGCAGAAGCCGCCTCACAGAACCGCGGGGAGGAAAGCACGCTGCAGAGTGCTGAGGTAAGAACATGACAGAACAACAAGCAGAGACGCTGAGCCAACAGCTGGAGAGCGAGAAGGGGCCAAAGCGCTGCTGGACGCTCAAAGACACACGAGAGCAGATGCCGCTGCAGGCCACGATCCGGAGACGCTCCCAGCGTGAGGGCAGGAAGAGACACTCCGCAAAAGCACGGAGAGCTGGGGTCTGCAGCCCAAACGGAGACGCTGGCATCCGGAGGGGCGCGAGTGCTCCGCGCACTTCCAAGGAGGCAAGGCAAGGTTTAGGAGGAAAATGGAGCAGGTGAGTGAATGTGGTGGCAGAGAAAACGAAAGTGTTTGTGATAGTGTCTACTTCCTTATCGGAGAAATGTGAGCTCACAGTTTCAATGTGAGATCGGCCAGGGCAATCTCCATCTGACGGCCTGTGTAATCAGGCCGGGACTTCCCACGCGAGGAGGAGATGGGGCCCGGCCCTGAAAGGGCTGAGGCTGTGCGCCGCATGTGTGCACGTGTCTGTGCCCGCGCACTGCAATATAATGCTGATTTACAAAATACCAAGGACAGAAAGTACTTTCTACTCTGGCAGTTTATCAAGAATTATTAGGGGAAAAACGTGTCACATGGCTCAGCTTCAAATGTTAAAAGAACATTATCAAAAGATAAATTTAAAAGTCAGTGACAAACCCCCAACTCACTTGATACTGTTACTCTTTTCCTTTTAAACATTTATTCAGAGCTTTAGTGATGCTTATTATTTGTTCCTAGACTGTTCATCATGAAAACTGAGAACACTGAACATTACTTAACATTCATTAATATAATTACACATGGATTTAAGTTTCTTTAGTATACCATAATGCTTTTAAATCAACTCTTAAGCACAGATTCACGGCAGAGTAATGTAGCACACACTATTTTATGGCTGTATTTTTAAACCAATTAGTATAATCTGAACCAAAGCAACAAAATAATATTTAATTATCAATATTTATACAATATTTTATATCCATATTTAATAGGTATACGCAGTAAGATTTTCTTAATATAAAAATCTGAAAGGGAAAAGATATTCTTGAAAGAGTTAGAGACACAATACGTATTAGAAATCTACAGGTTCTGTACGGATTTGACGTTAAAAATTGCTTCTGAGCATTAGGGCACACATTCATAACCACTAATTTATACTATTTTCTGCATTCACAACCTTTTTGTAACTTAAAAATCACTTTTTCTTTGGTGCTGGGAATCAAACTAAGGACCTTGCGCTTGCCAGGCAGGCGCTGTACTGCTAAGCTACATCCCTGGCTTAAAATCACTTGGAAACCAGCTCTTCTCATTCATCTCCCCCTGGACACACCACACTCTCCACAACAATAATACACAAACACACCATCACACCTGCAGAACCCTGGTGAGGCACTGCAAAGATGCTTTAAACATACTATCTGGAATTTATGGAACAACACAGATATAAAAATTCTTATTTACAACTGGACACAAAAACTCAGAATAAGTAACCTACCCAAGGTCTGCACGACTCCAAAGCCCACATTTTCTCCTACCCCAGTGGTTCTCAATTTTTCCTGTGCATTAGAATGATCCAAAGAACCTGTGGAAAACAAACACACACCACCCCTGGCCTTGCCCTCAAAAGTTCTGGAGCTCCGGGCAGATACAGGCACTCCGTGAACATCTCACCAGCTGACCGTCACTGCCAAACAGGTTTTTCTTTCTTGTTGTTTTGCTTTGTTGTTATAAAATACAGCGTGCTGAGGAGCTGGAGCGTAGGCAGGGACGGGACGCCGCAGGTTTCTAACGCTTAGGGTTGCCGACCTGATCAGACGAAATGCTTTACTAGAAACTACAGCTGCTGTGAGCGGAGCAGCACGCTGCACTTTAGGAGACTGGAAGTGCTTAACAAGAAAGTCTGTAGGTGAGTCAACGCTACAAGCAAACGAGATTAAAGAAGATGACCGCTTGTAAGGGCGCAATGAAAGAAGATAAATCTTAAGTTAAGGGCCCTATAAATGCAGTGAGCTTGGGCTTCCAAGGGCGAGATTCATAACTCAGGAGACTGAACCCTGTAAGAAGCAACCGCTCATGACGCAGGCAAATCTACACACTGACCTAGAGGATCCAATGTATCACTTACAGATCCAACTTCATAAAGTGCATCTGACTCCGTTTCCAGTAACAGCATTAGAATAATGTCTAGGCTAGTTAATTGTCCTTAGGAACTTATAATACAGAATATAATTTTAAAAACCCTTGCAAACTGACATTTCCTATTTTACTGTCTAGAAATAAGGTGAGTCAACAAGCATACATATGTGAGAGACAAAATTCCATACCGACAAAATAATAATGAAAGTCTGGTTATCGCGTGAGAACTCACTTCCACTTGGCAGAAGTCACTTTGGGGAGCTGGCCTGAAGGACCCGAAGGATCTATGCCACGGCAAGGCACACACACATTCACAACTGAGTGTGCGACTCCAGCGAGCCCCGAGGGCCTCTCCCAGCGGAAAGACCCCAAGCCACAGAGCTCTTATGTTACAATGTTCATAACTACTAGCAACATCGAATTAAAGAGTCTGCATTTTCTTCCATGAGTGAAAATCAGTCAATCTCTCTCTCTCCTCGCTCTCACTCTGCTGTTGCAAGTATCCAAGATTTGGGCAGAAGTTAAATTACAAAATTCAGCCCCACAGAAAAGTAGACCGTGTGCAATGGGAGAGCACCCAAGTGTGCTACACAAGCAGCAGCGTTACTACCCTGTGGGGGAATTTCAGACAGTAGGTGTCCTGACTCATTCTAGTTAAAGTACTGGTAACCTTAACCCCAGCCTGGGCTACAAAGTGAGCTGCAGAAAATGTCAAATTAAGACATTTGATGTAGCTCAGAACTCCGTGAAATTCACAGTTAACTTAAAAGAGTACTCTGTACTTTCAGTGGAAACTAAGGCGACTGCTGAGCTTCAAATGCGGGCTGGCTGCTGGCTCCAGTGTCGTCCAGCTCCCGGTCTTACTTCCTTTCCTTACAAACGGTTTATTCGGGTAAGGACGGGAGCGTCCTCCGGGGCCAACCGTGGGCAGGCCGGCCCTCGGCCCAGAAGGCAGGCATCGGTGGCTCTAGGAGGTGGCCTCCCAGCGCATCTCCCTCATTCACAAAGGGCCGCCAGTACGGGTGTACTGAGTGGCACTGGGCTGAGCTTAAAGGTGATGAGGTACTCAGCTACTCCCCCTGGTGGAGGAAATTGTAAGGCAGCAGAGCATTCAAGGATAAAGCATTCAAATTGCTTTTCACAAACACCGTGAGAGCCGGAAATGGTGGCATACGCCTATATAATCCCAGCACACTGGAGAGACTGCAGCAGGAGGATCATTGCAAGCTGGAAACCAGCCTGGGCAACAAAGTGAACAAATTGAGCCCAAGCCAGCCTGAACTGCACAGTGAGACCCTGGCTCAAAAAGACGAAAGAAAAAAAAAAATTCACTGTGAGAATCCAGAACAAAAAGGAACAGAACTAGGCCAGGTGTGGTGGCACACACCTGTAATCCCAGCACTCTGGAGGCTGAGGCAGGAGGACTGCTGCAAGTTTGAGGCCAGCCTGGGCTACAAACAGGGGGAGCAGCAGAGAGAGATGGAAAATTAATTTGTAGTTTGGCCAGAAAAGAGACACACACAATGGTGCTCAAAAACCCTCTGAAACAATGTACTCGCAAAAGCCTTCAACCCAATCTCCAGAGTCTTGATTTTCATCTGAAACCTCATTAGCATAACCTGTAATTTCCACATTTCTACTAGTGTCGGGGACCAGGCTGTGGGTTAGGGTTAAGCTGCTGACCACAGGGCTCTCCAGCTACATTGGGAAAGCTCATGTTCACAGCCTCTGCAGGCACTGTAAGGCTGCAGCTGAGGACACCTGGTTCTCAATTCAAGAGCAATAAACTGCCCAATCTTAAAGACAGTTCTCTTCATCACCAAGACTTACTGCTTTATTCTGACTTCTCAACGCCTGCGCATTTTTGCAGGCTTTTGCCTCGGATGTGCCCTCCACTTCCCGCATGCCCCTGAATTGTTTTTTTTCTTTTGGCAGTATTGAGGATTGAACTGAGGACCTTGCACTTGCCAGGTAGGCACTTATTCCACTGAGCTATATCCCTAGCACGCCCCTGCATTGTTAGGGACCCAATAAATATGTTTGTTGTCTTTTTGAGACAGGGTCACGCCATGCAGTTCAGGCTGGCCTTGAGTTCACTTGGTAGCCCAGGCTGGTCTCAAACTCACAACAATCCTCCTGCTTCAGACTCCTGAGTGCTGGGATTAGAGGCATGCGCCACCATGCCCATTAAAGACCCAGTAAACATGGACAGTCCAGAGAAGTCTCTGTCTTAGCTCCAAGAGAGTTCTGGTCTTCCTGGATCCCAAAACCTGTGTTACTTGTCTCTTTTATTTAAGTCTTCACTGTACACTTGTTCTGAGAGACTGGGGGCCCCATCAGCTCCAGACACATTAGCATTCTGACCTTCTGACCCCTCCTCAGGACTCATCCATGAAGCTCCTAGGCTTTCTCTAGTCCATCTCTTCGAACAGTTCCACACTGCTGACCAGTCCTGCTTGTCTATGCACACAGTTAGGTATGGTCAGAGACTGGCAGATTTCTAAATGCTAATTTCTGTGCTAGCTCTCTGTCACTATAATATCAGAGACAATCAACTTATAAAGAGAAAGATTCATGTTGCTTTGGCTCATCCCTTCCAGGACTTAAGACCATGAGTGGCTCCCCTGCTGGTTATAGGCCTGTGACTGGCAGCACATCACGGTGACAGCATGTCACAAAGCAGGACTGGGATGCACAGAAGACAGAGGCAGAGAAAGAGCCTGGTGTCCCTCTGTCCTCCTCAAGGCCACGCTCTCGGTCCCGTGGAAGCCGCCCACTAGGCCCCTCCCTTACAGGTTCCACCTCCTCCCAACAGCTCCACACTGAGGACATCTTTGCCATATGATCCTCTGGGTGATACCCAGACTGCACACCATGGCAGTGACACAAGCCATGCCTTAGTTAATAGTAATGGATGCTGAAATCAGTCTCCATAGCTGACAGCAGAGAACAAGGGATTCTCCTGGTAAACAGCTTAGCATGATTACAGCAAAAACGTTTGCATGATAGTTTTTTATTCTCTTTAGAAGGAATGCAAGTAATTTTTATCTTTTTATTAAAAATTAGTTATAGGGGGCTGGGGATATAGCTCAGTGGAATAAGCTCCTGCCTAGCAAGCGCAGGGTCCTGAGCTCGATCCCCAGTACCGCCAAAAATAAAAACAAGAGCTCACTAAAAGTTAGTTACAGGGATATAGCTAGTAGTCTACAGTCTGATTCACATTACTACACACAGCTGAATAAAAACAATTATATTTGACAACTACTTTTACTACAGAAAAGGTATTCGGCTACTAAGTTCAAAGAAGTAAAATAACTTAGCAGAGTTGTGAGCAAATGCACCATCGCTTTTTTTTCAGTTACTCTTAAGATCAATTTTCCAGAGCCTTAGTCCCTTCTCTACATCAATGGTTGCCGAACTTTTCCTCATTCTGAGCTAATAACGCTCAGCAGTCAAGTCATGCTGATTCTGACTTTTCAAGAACCAAATCTGTGACATTAAGTGCAATTTGGCCGAGGCTCTGTTCACAACTACACAGGCTGCTGGGCTGGTGTGCAGAAGCAGGTAGGGAAGAACAAAAGACTTTCCAGGACCTGTCACTGTGTTCATCTAGTTTTCCATAAATAACAGTAGATTCCGATGATCAAGTTGTAATTTTGCGATTATACAAAGACCTAATTATCTCCTTTCACTGCCCTCTAGTGACTGATTCTTCCAAGAAATTTGTTGGTTTTCTTTGTATCTTGGTGAGAGGCTGGGTGCTAGGATAAAGTCATCCAAATTATGAAGGTTATTAAAGTAAGTTCTCAGAGGCTCTGTGCCTCCTACATCAACGCATTTAGGCTCAAAGGAAAACCAAAAGAAATTAGGTGCTGCAAATATACCTGGGAGATCAATGGTCAGATGTCTATGGCAGGGATGGTACAGCTACGTGCAACAAGGGTCACTCTCGTTCTCCTCCTAATGTATGTCTCTCCCTCCTACTTCTCCACAGCCCACTTGGCCCTAG
Organism: Dinomys branickii; assembly: GCA_004027595.1. Classification (NCBI taxonomy): domain Eukaryota; kingdom Metazoa; phylum Chordata; class Mammalia; order Rodentia; family Dinomyidae; genus Dinomys; species Dinomys branickii. The sequence continues at coordinate 12,798 of PVLD010025844.1, read as the reverse complement.
CTTTGAGTTTAGCAGAGCTCAGGTGGATGCCTTTTTCAACTACAATCCAGGGGATTTTTCAATGCTTAGCTTAGTATATGTGAAGTATTATTTCTAAGTGCTATGGTTCAAGCAAACAAACAAAACAGAATTTCCTTTCTCATGGAGCTATGAAGGGACACTGAAGGACTTTAAGTGAATGAACACCCAGATTATCAAGTCTGCATTATAAAAAGTACTCTCATAGTCTTTACACATTCTTACATCGTTTCATTTGTTATACCAATACTATACCGGTTTTGTAGTCTGAGGAACATCCACTAAAGGAAGGAACTCCTGCTGGTATCCACTGAATCCTTGGCTTCATTCTTACAGCTTCACATACCCTCCCTGCTTGGCTTTCCAGCACTTCCTCTGAAATTTGGGTGGAAGACTTCATGACTCCAAAACTCTTACAAGCTGCATGTTGGTAAAGCCAGTGTCACTGGACAACATCAATGTCTGCTTTCAGCAGGAGCAGTGGCCATGCCCCTCCCATGGCTGCTGTGGCCTGAGTACCTGGATGCCTGAACATGGTGAAATAAATCCCTGCAAACCCATTCAGGAGAGGATCCTTCTCAGTCAAGAGTTCCAGGGACCTTCTTCTACAGTGAAAGTTTATGGCTTTTGTAACCCTGAACTTGGAGGGCTGCCTCCTTACTCATTTCAAAGTTCAAGGTATCTTTCTGCTTCTGCTTGTACAAAATACTTGGTTTCTTTTCAGTGGCCCATCTCTTCAGCAACCACATATGCTTTAGTCCCATCTGTATATATAGTTCTTTTAGGGCCAACATTTAAGGTTTTCAAATTTTTCTGCTCTGCCTTTTACCCCCAATTCTCACTACAAATCTGGCTAAAAGCAGCCAGCAGTGCAATTCCTGGGAGCTCCACGCACCCACACACAATCCAAGGAAGCAGAGGGGCACCGCCTGCCAAAGCCCCTAAGGAGCAACTAGGTAACCTTGCCCATTATCCGACAGCCCCGAAAAGAACTAGAGCAACTCTTTTGAAGATGGGCCTACTAACTCCTGGAAAAGCAGGCAAGTGGCCTGGCCCAATCTAAACCCAAGGAATCAGCAGTGTAACCTCCCCTTAGCAGGCTGGCCCCTTGGAGGCCACATGAAGTCACCCAAAGAGCCCTCAGACACTGACAAGGCTCCCTCGGTCTGGACCCACTGCTGCGGCCTGGCCCCTATGTGGCCCTGTCTCCATGTAGACGTCAACATGTAGACATCAACACTAACAGGCACCAGTTATATGCCATGCCCACACATAACAGGGTAGCCCTGTCCCTCGGCAACCCACAGAAACTGCCACATTCCATATATGGAACTACCAGAAACCTGCCCGACTTAAGGAGATTTGCCTCCCAGCTAGAAAAGAAATCCTCCAACCCATGAAGCCTAAGCACCTGAGACATCCTGCAGATCCTGCTGAGACTGATTACCACTGAAGAAGATATAGAGATCCTACATTAAAGTGCACACCTGGAAAAAAGCCAGTGCAGTCTTTCCAACCAACACCCCAGTACACATTGTTAGAAAAAAGTCCTTTACTGTAAAAGACAGCCTATAAAATGGGTAGAAGCAACTGATCCACTAGATCAGAAATATCAATACAGGGATACCAAAAGAGAGAACAAAAGGTGACAGGATAGCTGTCTTAGAACATAACTATCTAGAAAAAATACAGACAATTCCATGAAAAAAGGCAAACAATTCATGATAACAATGACCAGCAAAGAGAGCTTTTTTGTTAGTTTATGTTTTGAGAAAGGGCCTCCCTGTGTAGCCCAGGCTGGCCTTCAACTGATAATCCTCCTGCCTCAGCCTCTCAGTACTGGGATTAAAGGCTTATGTCACCACACCAGGCTGAGACAGAGAGGATATAAAACAAAAGCAAAATAAAACAAAATTACACAAATATTGTGGCCCAAGAATTAAATAAATGAAATTAAAAGTACTGTTAAGAACCTCAACAGCTGAAGAGATCAGGCAGAAGAAAACAGTTCTCAGCTCCAAGGGAGGTCTTTTGAAATAACTCAATCAGACCAAAACAAATAATCCATAAAAAGTAAAGCCTTCAAGAATTATAGGACATCATTAAGTGAGCAAAAGCTTGCATTACAAGTATTCTAAAAAAAGGGAAAGGAAAAGGCATAAAAAAAATCTTCAACAAAAAGCTGCTCATAACTTCAAATCTTATTTACACCCAGATACAAATACCTCAAAAGATTCCTAAAACTGGCCAAAACTGATTCGCTCTAAGGAAAAGCAGAGTCAAGCCGTGAAAAGTGAAAGGCAAAGGAAGAATTTAAAAGTAGCACAAGTGTAAAGTCACATACCAGGTAACTACCATTAGACTGGCAGTAACCTCCCAGGAGGAGTATGATGGTCCGGAGAGGAAAACCAGAACAAAACAAACAGCAAAACGGAACAGAACCTGCTAATCAAAACTAGGAAAACCAGAAAAGTTACCCTTCCGAAAGAAAGGCGAGATAAAGACTTCCAAAGACAAGCAGACACTGACGGACTTTATCAGCACCAGACTGTCACCACAAATAATGCTTACGGGAGCCCTACACTATTAGCAAAAGGAATGTAACTACCAACCGGAAACACCAGCGCACCACACAGAACAGAGGCCCCAGAGAGAAACTGAATGGCACCAAACAGCACTGATACGGAAACACCCAGCCACAAAGAGGAGAGCGGGAGGAAGAACACGCAAAACAACCAAGTGCGTGACAGAAACAACTCTGAACTTTTCAATAAAAACCTTGAGGGGTCGGGGACGTACCTCAGCGGTACAACGCCTGCCTGCAAGAGCAAGGTCCTCAGTTAGGCTCCCGGTATCAAAATAATATTTATTTTTGAAAATGTAAATAGATTAAATTTCCCAATAAAAAGATAGACTACCTAAATGAGTTAAAAATTAAGCCCATGACCGAACTATATGCTGCTTGCCTAAAGGACTCAGCTCATCAGCATATACACACATACATTAAAGGTGAAAAAAGACATACCATGCAAAGGGGAACCAAATGCAAATAGGAATAGTTTTACTAGTAAAAGATAAAAAAGCTGGACATAGTGGCTCATACCTGTAATCCCAGCACTTGGGAGGCTGAGGCAGGAGGATCACTGCAAGTTCAAGACCACCCTGGGCTACAAAGGTCAAGGCCAGCCTAAATTGCATAGTGAGACCTTATCTCAAAAAGATAAAAAAGAGGACTTTAAATCAAAAATTGCAAAGAGAGACAAAGCTACATAATCACTAAGAAATCAATTCAAGAGGAAAGATCAATTATAATATATTCATATGTACATCCAACATCTGGACATGTAATATATAAAGCAAAGAGTATTAGATCTCAGGAAAATACAGACTAATAGAATAGTAGTTGAGGATTTCAACATCCTACTTTCATCAATGGACAGATTACCCAGAGTAAGAATCAAAACAGAAACAGAAGAGTTTGTACAATAGAAAAAACACCATCCAACAGACTTCCAGAGAATATTCCATCCAACAATGGCAGTATATATGTATTTTTCTCATCGGCTACAGAATATTCTCCAAGATAGACCATGTTGGGCTGGAGGTACAGCTCAGTGGGCTAAGTGCTTGCCGCTGAGCACTAGGGCCCTGAGTTCGATCCCCGGTCCCGAAAAAAAAAAAAAAAAAAAAAAACAAGATAGACCATGTTAGACTAAAAAATACGTGAGAAATTAAAATACACTGAAACCATAGCACATATCTTCTAAATAAAATTCTCTTGAGAAGCACCCAGGTCAAAGAATAAAGTAAAGGAAAACCTTAAAAATTTCTTAAAATAAGTGAAGATACAACATAGTAAGATTTATGGAATATGGCAAAAGGAATTCTAAAAAATTTCTAGCAATGAGGATCTACATAAAAGAAAGAGTAAGACTTCAAATAAACAGTGTAACAACTCAAGGAATTCGAAAAGAATATCCAAAACCCAAAAGTAGTACAAAGAAAGAAATAATAAAGATCAGAGCAGGCCAGGTGTGCTGCCACACGGGAGGCCGAGGCAGGAGGATCGTTCTGAGTTCGAGGCCTGCCAGGGCTACAAAGTGAGCTCAAGGCCAACCTGAAGTGCATAGCGAGAGTCTGTCTCAAAAAGACAGGGGAAAAAAAAAATCAGAGCAGAAATAAGCAAAACAGACACCAAAAACTACAAAACCAAGGAAACAGATTTTTTTGAACAGATAAAAGTTAACCTAACAAAAACACAGAGAAAATTCCAATGAAGAAATTAGACAAAAAGGGGACAGTACAATTGATACCACTGACATACAAATGTTCATTAGGGACCATTATGAACATTTACCTAATGTACTGGAAAATCTTTAAGAAGTGGGTAAATTTCTGGACACATAAACCTACCAAGATTACTATGAAGACACAAAACCATGAAAACATAGACAACCTGAAAAGATCAGTAACAAGTAAAAAGACTGAAATTATTTTATGCACAAGAGCTACAATCATCCCAGATTTCCACCAACAGATGAATGGGTAAAAACTTTCTCCCGGCTGGGACAAAACAGCCAACACCTGGATGTGAAGGAAGAGGGGCTGATTCTAGCGTAGTTCCGGAACCCTTGCATCGTCTGAGGGGTCCAGGCAGAGGCGCACAGCTGCGCACTTCTCGGTGACCAGGAAAAACTGAGAGAAGCGGGGATCCAGGAAGGGACAGACACCCTGCCAGGTCCCAGGCAGCGCCCTCCTCTTCCAGTCAGACCCACGGCCTAGCAGCAAGTCGGCCAGAGCACCCCACGAGCCACCACCTTCCCAAGGCCCACGCTCAAGCACATGAAGGCCTGGGGACGTCCAAGTATAAGCCACGGCACACAGGGGACAGTATTCAGTCATGAAGAAGAATGGAAGCCGGTCATATGTGGCAATGTACGTATGACCAGCGCATGTGGACCAGGCAGAACGTCAGCCAGGAAGGGCAATGTGTGCACACACAAGCTGAAAAGCTGATCTCGAAGAAATAAAGAACAAAACAGTGTTTACCTGAGATGGAAAAAGTATGGGGAAGGGGCTGGAGGGAGGAGGGTTATAAATACACACAAGGCACAGCACCCTCCGGACAGAGGGAATAAAGGCTAATGTTTATAGCACAGGATAACTACAGCTCACAGCAATTAACTGAGTATTTCCACATAGGCTGCACAAACATTTTGAATGTTGCCAACCCGAAGAAATAATACATCTCTGAACTAACACATAAGACGGTTACTGTGATCTAATCGTCATACACTGTTTGCATGTACTGAAATGTTGCACTGGAACCCATAAACATACACAATTACTGTATGTCAATTAAAATAAATAAATAAATAAATATATATATGTGTATATATATATATATATATACATACACACACACACACACACACACACATACACACACACACACACACACACACACACACACACACACGGGTTTTTTTTTTAATGAGACAGGGTCTTGTTATGCAGTTCAGGATGACCTTAAGCTCACTTTGTAGCTCAGGCTGGTCTCGAACTCACAAGGATCCTCCTGCCTCAGCCTCCCAAGTGCTAGGATTACAGGTGTGTGCCACTACACCTGTCAAAAATATATTTTTTAAGAACTGCCATGAAAAAGGTTGTTCAAATGGCAAAGCACCCTCTACTGTATAAACATGGTATAATATCCACAATAAACCCTAACGTCTTCATGAGTTCTCATTGACTATCAAATTGCAATGGTGAATCCATATCCACAGTCATGTTTGCTTGTTTGTTTCTATTCAAATTCACTAACTGAGGGAGATGACAGGACTGAAAGCATTTTATCTTGCTGAGTTATCTAATTACCCAGTAGTCACTGCAGCTCCTTAACAATTGCATGCTGCTGCTCTGGGGCTTCTCCCCGGACATCTACATGACTGACTCCCTCTCCGAGACATCCTGTCTGCCCCCTAACACCTTCAGTGACCATCTGAATGACTCAAGCACCATGTTCCGGTCATCACGCCAACGTTCGTTACTGCTCTCCTTCTATGTGATGCACTGTTTACAACATACTCAGACAACATGGGGCGTGATTTACTGACTGTGCTTATTACTCTTCTCCCTAGAATGTCAGCTCCAAAGTCATGCAGAGTTGTGCAGCTGTTGTTCCCAAACACATATCCTCACCAGAACAGTTGGCGCATAGTACATGCTCAAAAAATGTGTTGAATTTTTACATGTATGAATGAATAAATGTACACATGAAAGACCAAATTAAAGACTATTTGGTTAAAATGTATACAAAATTATTTCACAAATGATTAACAGTCATTAATATTTTATCCTTGGCCAGGCGTGGTGGTGCACAGCTATAATCCTAACACTTGGGAGGCTGAGGCAGGAGGATTGCTATGAGTTCGAGGCCAGCCTAAACTGCATATTGAAACCCTTTCTCAAAAAAAGGCAAATAAAAAAAAGTATTTTGTCCTTTAGAAATTACTGACTCTGCTTAAACCTTTATACAGACTAATCTAGCGTATGGTATTCAAAGAAGTTCACTTTCCTATATATCTCTACTGAAGTTAATTTCAGATTCGATAAAGGTATAATATAAATAAAGTAACTTCCCTCCTGAGTTAAAATATATAAAAATTTTGAACACTAAAATTTATCAATAAATGATATAATAAAAGTTTTGACTTTTGCCTAACGTGGTATTGCACACCTATAATCCCAGTACTTGGGAGGCTGAGGCAGAATTGTTGCAAGTTTGAGGCCAGCCTGGGGTACAAAGCTCAAGGCCAGCCTGAACTGCATAGTGAGACACTGTCTCAAAAAAAGACAAAAAAAAATAAGTAAATAAATCTTCATTTACTACTGAAGACCACTGAGAAACTACACTTAAAATTCTTCATCTAACCCCATAAGTCAATTTTTAAAAAAGCCTTACTGTAACTCACAGGAAGGAGAGAAAGGCACAAGGCGCAAAGGTGCTGGCTCGTCGCTGCGATGGGGACGTCCACCGCCAGAGCTACACACTGCCCGGGCATCTGCACACAGTGATATAGGGTATCAATGCCATACGGAATGGGACAAGTTTATAAAGACTGAAAAATCAACATGGCATTAGAAAAATAAGCCATTTAAATAACTTTCACATAGGGGCTGGGGATATAGCTCAGTGGAATAAGTGCTTGCCTAGCAAGCGCAGGGTCCTGAGTTCGATCCCCAGTACCGCCAAAAAAAAAAGAAATAACTTTCACATAAAAATACTCTCCAAAAAAAAAAGAGAAAAATGTCATTAAACAAGCAGAAAGAATTGAAAATTATTCTAGACCTCTGTTCAGACTATTTCAAAAGGCAGAATTTGCTAGAAAGTAAATCTTCAAGTAAAACAGAGTTGAATCCCCACAGGTGTAATTACAAGGTTGGTTCACAATAAGCCCTCAAGTCTTCATCCCCACAGACAGAGTTACAAGCAGGCCTCGGCGCATGAGAGACTCAGAGCTACCTGTGTATATTTCACTGTACTAGAGCACAACTGTTTTCACTCACTGAATATTCTGTAACAGACAAATTGCTTCTCTAGCCATTTCTCAATATCACTGCCTTTAGGTGCACAACACTCCAAAGGTTACTTACACCAATACAGGCTTTCCTGATATCCTCGGGTGTCTCAGCACTTCTGACATCGTCTCCTTTGTCTCTTCCATTCTCTCTTCGTCACTGGAATCCACAACAAATATCACCCCGTAGGACTCTGCATAGTAATTCTTCCAAATCCCCCGAATTCTTTTTCCGCCTCCTAAGTCAAAGATGGTGACCTCAAACTTTCCTTGTTTAAGGTCAATTTTGGAAAATCCAACTGTAGGAGCCACATCTTCAGGATGCTCTGTTGCAAACGACACAAAAGATATAACCTTTAGCCTTGAAGTTTATAGGATTAATTCAGCTTTGTAACATAAATGACATACAAATTGCTACCTATCATGCCTTCGTACTGGGTGGGACAGTCATGTTTGCTCATACAGCAGAAACTGCCTCCACACCTCCCCATTATGCAGACACTAGACACTATCAAATATTCAACTAGAGTTTTTACTTTGCACAAATAGGAATTTTTCTTTAAAAAAAAATGGTATAAGGCCAGGTGTGGTGACGCAAGCCTGTAAACCCAGCACTCAGGAGGCTAAGGCAGGAGGATTGTTGTAAGTTCGAGCTCAAGGCCAGCCTGAACTGCATAGTGAGTGTCTCAAAAAGACTGGGGAAAAAAAACAAACTGGTATAATCCTAGCACTTAACACACAGTAGGTACTTAGTAATAAATGAATGAACTCTTGCCTTTAAGGCTATTTATCCTTCAATTTACAAACAATAAAGATTTCAACTCTTCAATACCATAGCCACTACCAGGGACTGTTACAACTTCTGTGGAGGTGCCACAAGCGCCTGCCTGACAAGTGCGAGGTACTGAGTTTGATTCCTAGTATCAAGAAAACCATCAACATGTAAAGAATAAAAAGGGTTTAGAGAAATCGAAACAATTGGAGAAGTGACAAAGCGTCAGACAACCCTCTATTAATTGGACAAAGTAAAGTTAAAATTGGAATAAAGAGAATTTCGGAGGGAAAAGAATTTCAAGGGCTACTTGCCAAATAATGAGTAAAGTTCACAATTTCTACAGGAACACGTTGTGAGTGTTCTAGTGATTTATAACGGAGCATGTATTTCTGTATGTGACAACACAGAGAAGGTCCGGGACCACGTGCACATGGCTGTAACTGCCACAAAGTGGTCATGACAGGCAGTCAGACACTTTTTTAAACATCTCTGAAGGTCACGAAAGACTGCACTGGAGATGGAAGTAAGGCCTGAAAGCTGGTAGGATTTAACATGCACAAGAGCAAGGTAAGTAGGGTAAGGAACATGGAACGCTGCAGCCGAACACCGAGACCGACGCGCACCCTCAAGAACACGGCCGCAGACTGCAATGGAGGGGAGTGCTCTGCAGACGGAGAGGGAGCCGCGGGGGCATCTGACAGACTAAGCGGACAGTGAAAGTGACTGAGGTAGAATTTATTAGGGTTCATCTTGCAGAAGTCTGCAGGCTGAATGAGAGCGAGTGACAGCTACTTTCCAGAGAGGTATGAAAATAAAAACAAAAGAACAGAAAGGAAGAACTCAGTGAAGATTAACAAAATTTCACTGGTTACAGAAAAAAGTTCAAGCTTTGTCTGTCTCTTCCTTTCGCCTTCCTAATTCACTAGAGTCTGCTATAAACATTACTCCATGGGTGTTTGTTTAGCACTGAGGGACATACGCCAGGCTTTTACATTTTAAATGAATTAGGGTGAGATAAAATTAAGCCTTCCATTCCTCAGTCACACCAGCTGCATGTCCGGTGCTCAGAAGTCACGTGTGCTCAGTGGCCCTCCTTACTAGTGGCGCCAACACAGGCCATTCCTCCCATCACTGCAGAAATTCTGTGGCTAGACACTGGCGAGCAAAACAGACGCTACTACAAAGATTAACTGAAAGGCATCACAAAACCTGCGTGGTCTGTGAAAAAGTCTGGAAAGGACAATGTAAGGGAACTCAAGAGGAAGAGGGTAAAATGCAGGGTTGAGTCTGGGACTAGAAAGGCTTCAGAGAAGCAGACTGTGAGGTTTTAAAAGCTAAGTGACTGTAACAGGAGGAAGAACAGCCTTCCAGGCAGTGAGCAGTACGAGCAGAGATAAAGGAACAGCAGTAACCCTAGTAAACCGGGCAAGACTAGGGAAACACCTTCCAGGGTATATGGTTAGCAAAGCCAGGGTTCAACTCTGCTAGGACTTCGGAAGCCCCTACTACTGAAACTAGGTCTTTAGGACTACAGAACTCAGGACACAGAATACCCTCCACTCTTGCCTCTGAGTCCCCCTCAAGACTCGTGTTTCAAGATATTAGACTAAATGCTTATGACACTAAGTACCTTCTCCGTCAATCCTTTTCTCATTCCTTCTTCCTTTACTCTCACTTGCACCTTCTATCCAACATCCTACCTTCTAGATTAGCTTCATAGTCGTCTCTATTTTCCCAACATGGACCATATCTTTGCATCTTCAGCACTCAGAAGGAAGCACACACCCCTGGATGTAACACTGCTAAGACAACAGAAGCTGCCACGCTTTCTTTTGCCTTCCAATATATTTATCTATCCATCCTTGTAACCACTTAGATACCACAGAAAAGGCATTACACAAGACCCAGTGACACAAAGCAAAGCTACACGATCCTAAATCTCAAGACTCTCAATAAAGTGTATGTCAAAATATAATATTTAGAAAAGCCAAGATAAAATGTAAAGATATGAGCCAGGCGTGGGGGTGCACGCCTATAATTCCAGCACTTGGGAGGCTGAGGCAGGAGGATCGTTGAGAGTTCAAGGCCAGTCTGGGCTACAAAGTGAGCTCATGGCCAGCGTGAACTGCATAGTGACACCTTGTCTCAAAAAGACAAAAGAAAGGTAAATATATGATCAATAAATACTAGAGATCTGTTATGTGCTGAGCCTGGTGCAAGGCTCCAGAATGTAATAATCAGCCAAGCACAGTGATACCCTGTACTTCTGTACAGTGGTATGCTGTACAGCTTAAATACCAGCACTTGGGAGGCTGAAGCAGGAGGACTGCCATGATTTCAAGGACATCTGGGCCATATAGTGAGTTCAAGGCCTGCCTGAACTACATGATGAGACCCTATCTCAAAAGAAAAAAGAAAGAAAGAATCAGTAAGATCCATCTTATTTTACAGCTCTCTCAGCCTACTGTGGAAAAATAAGACTTGCTAATATCCAATAAAACCAGAGACCAAACCACACAAAGAAAAATTTACACACTCAAACTAACAGTAGTTTTCTATTAGGAAACATTATTAGACAGAGATTCCTAGATTTTTCCTCCTCCAGGCCCATGAATACTATTAGGCTAGACCATAATTCTCAGCCTTAGTGGCAGCTAACAACCCAGGGCCTAATCAGCAGTATGATGTCAAATACCCAGCTGACCAGGAGGTACAGGGTGTGGAGACTGCCAGTTCCCACGTTGTCAGTACTCCAAGCTACCACCAATCTTAAACTACTACCAGGTACTGGAGAGGTACCTGAACACAGAGTTGGGCAAAGACCTGCATATCTGGGTTGCGCTAGTTGATATGAGCAAAACGAACAGGGAAGCTTGGGGTCTAGTCAGTGCTATGTGAATTAAAGGGACAGAGCAGCTTTTGATCGATGCTCTCAGAAAAAGACAGAATGGCCTCCCCTCAAACACACGTCGGAGAGAGCGACCTCGAGCCACACAAGTGGGTGAACACCCAGAACAGCACAGCAGCAGGAGCAGAGCTGGCCCCAGCATCACGAGGGCCATGCGGGGCTCCACAGCTGTCTCAGCTGCTCCCAGAGAAAAGCTGCAGCTTTATTAAACCACGATTGTTTCAGGCCCAACGAGCACAATCACTCAGCCAAGAAGCGAACATTGCAAACAGGATGGGGAAGGGACTTAGAGGTTAAGAAGCCATTGTTAAACAAGGGATGGCGGTGGCACAGGGCTGTGAGCCAGCAGGCAATAGTTAAAGGCAGGGCGGTCCTAAGCTACAGCTCAGCACTGGCAACTTAGTGTCTTGAAATAAAAAAATAAAAAAGGCTGGGACTCTAGCTCAGTGGTAGAGCACTGGGCTGCCTGTGTGAGGCTCTGAGTTCAGGTCTCACTACCACAAGGGAGGAAATAAAGGACATGGGGAGAAGGGAGGGAGGGTGGGCAAGGCAAGCCAGGCGCCACAGTGAGGCTGCAGCTCGAAGACCCTGAGACTGGATTTGAACGACAACAGCACACTCGCGGAGGAGGCAGACACATCTCAAAAGAAACCAGGCAAGCCAAAGAAAAGCCACTGAGAGTGGGAGAGCAGAGGCTCTGGGAGCGATGTGGTGAAAGGCTGCCTACGTTCCTCACAGTGTGGGCCACACAACTGGGTCTAAACAACTGCAGTGATTACCATGTCCCCGATTCAGTCTGGAGAAGTGGAGAGATATACAACCCAGCAAAAATCCAATTAAGCTGCAGACATCAGGGGCAGGACAAGAAGAGGACAGAGCCAGGGCGGCTGTTCGAAGGTAACGTTTAGAGCAGGCTTCATGAAGGGGGAGACTACACGGCAAATACAAATCTTTAAAGACAGACCTCCTCTCCAGTCACACAAGCGGGAACGACATACGCAAAGGACAATTAACTTGCGAAGCTACAAATAAATCTTGAAAACAAAAATCAGTGGCATCTTTAAACAATTTAAAGGTAGTATTTAAAGGTAATCCATCAACGGAGCGGGCGAGACAGTAAGTATAAGGCATAGGAGAGCTCAAGCTGTGGTCTCCAGCTTATCAAGGGAGTCAGAAAAAGGAGCTAACAGATAAAAGAAGGGACCGAACAGACGGTGAATGTTCTACATAGGCACAACAAATCAGATGGTTGGCTGAGCAGATTCTAAAGCACCTGATTTGTTCAATGTAAGGTTTTAAAAGAAGGAAGAAAAGTTCAGATACAGTGTAACTGGTCTGAAAATCAAATCTGCCTCATTGTCTCTGCTGAAAACCTGCTTGCCAGGAATGGTGGCTCACACCTGTACTCCCAGCACTCGGGAGGCTGAGGCAGGAGGATTACTGTGGGTGCAAGACCAGCCTGGGCTACAAAGTGAGCTCAAGGCCAACCTGAACTGCATAGCAAGACCCTGTCTCAA
>PVLD010025843.1:5837-23204 GCA_004027595.1 Dinomys branickii | reverse complement strand
TCCAAAAACCAGCATCTGACATGAATACACACTTCTCAGATGAAGAAATATAAACAGCAAATAAATATATGAAAAAATGTTCAACATCACTGGTCATGTGAGACATGCAAACTAAAACAACACTGAGATTCCATCTCACCCCAGAAAGCATGGCTATTATCAAGAAGTCAACCAATAACAAATGCTGAGGGGCTGTGGGGAAAAGGCAACCCTTCTCCACTGTTGATGGGCGTGTAGACTGGTGCAACCACTGTGGAAATAAGTGTGGAGATGCCTCAAAAAACTAGGATTGGAGGTCCCATTTGACCCAGGTATTCCTCTTCTGGGTATGTTCCCAGAAGAATTAAAAAACATCTTTCCACAGCAACATATGTGCATCCATGTTTATAGCAGCACAAGTTCTAATAGCTAAATCTTGGCAACAACCCAAATGCCCGTCAACCAAGGCGTACTACTCAGCCATAAAGAAGGATAAACTGGAGACTTTCATAGGTAAATGGGTGCAATTTGAGACCAGACTCATAAGTGAAATAAACGAGATGCACACATGCAGACATTGTATTGTCTCCCTAGTGTTAAAAGCTGAGAGTAAATACAATCCAAAATGCACAATAGGTATTGTAAAATGGGAAGAAACTGTTCAAAAGGAAAGAGAAACTGGGATGGAGGAAAGGAAAAAAAGATTGTTATACTACTAATTTCTCTTAGTGTATTGAAAAGAAAGATTTGTGCTAATATTGTTCACACAATTAAATGCCTATATCTTGTACTCTGAGTGACTAATTTGAAGATAACAGTACATAATATATTAACCATTGTTGTCCTCCTGTTATCTTATTTTGGAATTCTGTTTTTTTCTCTTTAAAAAAAATTTATATTGCTAGAGAATTGAACCCAGAGCAAGTGCTTTACTACAGTAGGTTCCATTCCAGGAGCACATTTGCGAGTCAGATTCATTCATAGGCCAACAAAGTGAGTCTTGTATACCTTTGATACAAATATACAGTGTATATTGCTTTGTGCTTTCTAGAAGTCTCCTCCCCATCAGCGCTGCTTTTCTTTGGGATAGCCCAGGGTCTGACCGAGCACTGTCCTACTGTGCTCTATCACACTGTACAGTAAGCACACAGCAGCACATCTGTGACAATGCCCAGCAGATATGGCAGCTACCCCTGCAATTTGTTCACCTCTATGAATGTTCATAGTGTGAGGTCTACCTGTATCTGTGGAAGCTCATAACTTGAATGTTTGTAAGTTGGGGACTTACTGTACTGAAATACACCTCCAGCCCCCATTTATGTAAATCTTCAATACATGTCCACAAGATATCCTCACATATCCTTCAAGGACACAAACAAATTTGAATATACATATTAGACACATTGAAATCCTTGCCAGGAGAAGAAAGAAACAGAGTAAGGAGTGAGTGATGATCAAGGGGAAGGAGGGAATGAAGGAATCAAGGAAGAGAGGGAAGGAAGAAGACAGGTAAGGAAGGAGGGAAAGATCAAAGGGAGAGTCTTATATGTTTTGGTGGTTATTGTGTTTTGCATCAGGAAGCATAACTCAACTTCCTAGTGAAATAAACAGCATCGCCAGATGGTTCCTAATAACATTTGCTTGCTACAAACTTAGGGTCCATTTCAAAATTTCAGTATTTGTGATCTACCAGAGTATGTTCTCTTTTCAAATAACTGGACTACTCTTAATTCACATTGCTCATTTGACTAAATCCACATTCCTCTTTCATTGTAATCATTCCCACAACTTAGAGAAATGGAAAAGGAGCCTAGAAGGCAAAGAGGGATGGGGGAATTAGTAATTTTAATATTAACCTATTAATCTTCACTGAACTGAAGTCAAACAGTGAAAGAGACAATATGTGCTGTGGTGCATATTTTAATACAAAACAGGCAATTACCAATATTTGAATACTTGTATCATTATTTATTCATCGTGGACATACAAAAAATTCAGTAAAATGCTCAAATAGCAAGTGTCAAGGTATTGTATATCCACCCAGTTGGTAAAATAAGTCAGTTAATTTGGCAGGTAAGTATTAAGTAATCACGCTGTCAGACTCGGGTGAGTATCAAAGGGAGAAAGACAAAGACTGAACAAAGGAGGGGGGAAATTATAGAAAAAAATGAGAAGAGGGCCAAAAATAGGCATAAGGAGAAAATAAATAGTGTGACAGGTTCAACAGTGGGGATGGATGTCTTGATTCCATCAGAGAGAGATTATCCTAGAAGTAAGGATAGACACTTCAAAGTGATGCCAGTGGAGCGGAGGATTTGTCTAGCAGATTGAGGCTGTTCATAGAAGTGAATTATGGGTTAAAGTGGTCTTCCCATGTCAGGGTTTCCCACCATGTATCTCACTGTATTCACTGCCCTACAACATGTCAAGCAGCAGACACAGCATATTCACATAGACATAGTGACTTGTGTTCTTCGCTCCTGACTCCCTAGGCTAGGGGTCAACAGACTTTTTCTGTAATGGGCCACAGAGAAAATATTTTCAGCTTTATGGTCTAATAATGATACCCTGGTTCATGATAAGCTCTTTCTCTGTTTGACTAGCCATTATTTCTCAACTCATTTTTCCTTTTATTACTCATATTTCCTCTTATTAGGTCCTTTATATAAGAGGGAGGAGACCAGTGTCAACCACATACAAAACTGGACTCAGATTGTAGCAAATACCTTCTATTCTGGCCATTTCCATTTCAACAATGCCGATTTTCTGCCCTCAGCTTGTTGATTCTTCATTTCTCAGGCCTTCACTCCTATCACTTAACATAAGTGCCCTGAGAGTAAGTCTTTGAATTTTTTTTTGAAGAGGCCTGGTCCCCTAGGAAAGAGAAAGGCAAGGAAAAGCCTTCTAAGAGGTCATATGGCCTCAACTCTCTCTTCTGCCTAAAACGGATCCATCAGCAAATGCTGTTGGCTACATATTCCAGATATATCCAGCACCCAAGATCTCATCCCTCTATTACAACCACCTCATTGTAAATCACCAGTTTCTCCCCTGGGCAGCTTGAAATAAACTCCAAATGGGCTTCAACTTCACCCCTTGTTCCACCATACCTAGGCACACACTTTATGCTCCATATATTCTTCACTTTTTAGTGCTTTATTTTGAAATGGTTTTACATTTATAATGTCACAAAAAGAGTACAGAGGGTTTCCATATATCCTTCTCCCAGCTTCCCTTCATGTGAAATCAAAATTGATTTATCACAACTAAGAAATATACAGACAGTCCCCAAATTATGGCACTGAACTTCAGATTTTTCAACTTTATGATGGTGTGAAAACACATGTTTACTAGAAATCATACCGTACTTCACATATTGAAGTTTGATCTTTTCCTGGGTTAGCGATAAGCAGGAGATATTCTCTCAAGAAACTAAGGCACAGCTGTGAGATTCGACCCCAGGCAGTCACCCCGTGGTGAAGGGAAACAGCCAGTTCTCTGCAGTGCACTCTGTCACTAAGACAGGATGCTTGGCTGATATATGAAATGCATTTTCAACCTATGATAATTTAAATTTATGATGAGTTTATCAAGACATCACTTTCATAAGTCAAGGAACTTCTGTACATTCGTATAGTACTATTACCTAAATTACAGGCTTTACTTGGATTTTATTGTTTTGTGCACTAATAATGCTGATACAAAACATATTTCTGATACGGGATCTCATCCAGGATGCCAAGTTCCATTTAGCCATGTCTCCTTAGCCTCTGCAACAGTTAGTAGCCATCCCCTGCCTTTCATACCCTCGACACTGTTGAAGAGCACTGGTCCCAGAGTCCCTCACACTGGGTTTGCCTGATGTTTTTCATGATCAGGTTGAACAAATGCATATTTGGTGAGAAGAACACAGAAGTGATGTGTTCGTTTCAGTGCATCACACCAGGTGTAAATGATGTCAGAATGTTTTACTGATAATGTCAGCTTTGGTCACTGGATTAAGGGGATGTCTGGCAAGCTTTTCCACTCCTTGTTAATCAACATATTTTATGGGAGATGATTTGAGATAATGCGAATAACCCACTTCTCACCATGTTTTGCCCAGTGGCATTTTAACATCCATCAATGATCCTGAATACTTAACTGGCCAAGCATGGTGGCAGAGACCTGTGATCCCGGCACTTGGGAGGCTGAAGCAGGTTCATGACTTTAAGGCCAGCTAGAGCTATACAGCAAATTCAAGGATATCCTGGACTATACAATCAGACCCTGCCTCAAAAAGCAGTTATTACTGTGGTGTTTGTCCAGTTTCTATTGTTTAGCTCCTTCATTCCTTACACATTTATTAACTGGAATTTTACTATAAAGGCAAGGTCATCCTTTCTCTTCATTAATTACTTAACATCCCTATGAATTAATGAATATTTTATTCTACGCATTACAATCCATTACTATCACTATTTACCGTTATTCATTATGTCCAAGATTTGGCCATTTAGAGCTCATTCGTGATGGATATTATGTTCTTTCTACATATCTCTAGCATTTTATGAGCTCTTAATTATTTTCTGAGACTACAAGATTTTCCAAGATATTCTTATATTTTTTGTCCTAGCTTGAGAATCAACCATTTCTCCCAGGATATCTGCTGTTTTCATTGACTCATGATATACAGATACAGATGTTCTCATTGTTACTAATTACTTCTGTGTCTGTCCCTCTGTACCTAGAGTAAGAAACATAAGGTCATAGTGATTCTTCAAGTCCAACACAATTCTGCAGGGTTCATTTTAGACTCCTGTCTTCCCTTGTATGTAACACTGACAAGGGGGAAGTCCAGCTTTCGTTATCTATGTGTGGTCTTACTTGATCAAACCCAGTATGCACAAAAGTGGTTCACATCCCTGTGAAAAGCAAATGTACGAACTAGAGTACAATATTTTAGATAGTCATTTTTGTCTCTAGCCTTATACAGTTGAAATGAACATTTCTCAAAGTTGCTTGTTTAATTCTTGCCTTCCTTATTCCTACAGTGTTGTTCTTACTGATTTGTAATAAAGTAGATTCCTTTGTAACTACTGCCTATGTTGTTTTTGATTCCCCTCATATCCTAATTTATTTTAATTATATACTTTATGAAGGGGGTTATATATTACACAATATTACACGGTTCTAAAAGTCAGGGCTATTTTCACAAAAATGTAACTTCTGTTTCAGAGTGGTCCTTTAAAATATTCTAATTAGCCAGATATAGTGGTGCACACCTGTATTTCAAGCACTTGGGAGGCTGAGGCAGGAAGATTGTGAGTTTGAGGCCAGCCAAAGCTACACAATGAGTTTAAGGCCAGCCTGGACTATACATTGAGACCTTGTCTCAAAAGAAAAGTATAAATGATATCACACCATACATGATATAACCTTTGCCCAATGGTTTCCCATATTGCTCAGGGGAAAAAGTTAATTTCTTACTGTGTTGTACAGATGCTACATGGTCTACCCCCTTCAGCACATATACGCATATCTTTCTAAGGCCTTCTCACATCAGCCTTCCCTCCCTCACACCCACTCCAGCTATACTGGCCTTCCTAGCATTGGAACACACTCTGCCTTCAGGGCTCTTGTTCTACCTATTTTGTGTACTAGAAACACTCTTCTCACACACACGTACATGGCTCTGATCCTCCATCTTTCAACTCTTTAATCAAACATCACTTTTAACACACAGCTCCTCTCTGACCATCTTACAGAAAACAGTGACCGCCACCACTTTATTACTATCTTGTTTGCTCTGTTTTTTATAACATACGAAATGTGAGTTTGGTATCCTAAACTCTATTTATTCCCAACCATGCCTAGAACAGTGCCTTGAAATACAAGTTCTCATTAAAAATTTTGTTGTATGAGTGAGTAGATACTTGATCTTTGAAGGAGCTACTTTGGATTTCTTTTTTCTGTGCAGAGATGAAACCCAGCACCTGGATATTTTTTTCTGTACCTTCTTGTACAGTTTAAGTCTTCTCCAGCTGTTGGGATAATTGAATGTATCCCCACCCTCAGGCGCACACAACAGGCAAGTGTGAGGGAGAAGCACTTCGTGTTCTCCCATGCTCATGTTCTCCCATTCTCTCGCTGTCTGTCTCTGTCTCTCTCTCTCTCTCTCTCACACACACACACACACACACACACACACACACATGCACTCAGCTTTGCTTGCAAGTGCTCAATTTTCAGAGTCCTGAGTACACAGAATTCAAGCAAAAATAAAATGTAGTTTACAAAAAAGATGAAGCCAGGAATGGTGGTACACACCTGTGATCTCAGCACTCAGTGTCCCAAGGCAGGAGTATCACTATGAGTTCGAGGCCGGCTTTGGCTACATAATAAGTTCAAGGCCAGCCTGAACCCCCGAACTACACAGTGAAACCCTGTCTCCAAAAAAGGAAAAAAAAAAAGACAAGACATAAGATGGTAGACTAGGAAGTGTATGACTTTCTCTTTTCTCATGGACACGTGAAATAAACATGTACACATACATCAATTCCCTCTGAAAGAAAAGCAGAAACCAGTTAGGAGACACATACAGTAGACAACTGAGAAAACATCTCTCCCACAACAGGCAGGGAAAGCCGAAACATACCCATACACAATACCACCCCATGCACAGCACCTTAAAAGTGGGAAGGAATCCCCAACTCCCAGCTTCTTTCTGCAGAATGAAGGGTTTGGATCACGCATAGTACCTCAACTTTTGTGATTGCTCTGGTGGGTTTGGCTTTTAAATCAAACCCTGGGACTTTTGTGTAGTTAGTTCTCTCATCTTAAAAAAAGTCCCAGCTGGTTCCACAATTTGTAAGTACCAGAGTACAGTGGACATGATGCTGTGTCAGTTCTAGGCCTAAGACCTAAGAAGACCTGGAGGCTCCTATTTGTGTGTTCTTGTGAGCCCTGGGCTATTCTGTGAAAGTCTAGCTGCCCTGCTAGAAAGAACATGTGCGTAGGTTACACAGAAGGAGAGAAAATGAGGCTCCATGGAAAGAGAGAATGAAAAAAGCCTAGTAATCCCAGGTTTCCCACGAACCCAGTCCCCAGACAGTCAGCAGGTGATGGCAGCCATATGAGTAAATACTAGAAATCCAGCAGAAGAATCACTCAACTAAGCCCAGCCCAGAGTACAAAAACTTGATAAAAAAAATATATGTGACCTGTTTTCAGTCGCTATATCTGAAGGAAGTATTTATACAGCAGTAACTAACCAGTATGGTATCTTAAATCAGACTCTACCACACTCTGAAACCTTGAAAAAAAATTTATAGGTTAGTGAATCTAGGTTACCCTAGAACAGGAGGTAGAAAGAGTTTCAAGTTCATGAATAGAGTATATCCAAAACTCCACAACCAGAAAATTCAAGGTAAGAAAAACTTGTGAGATTTCAAGGGCACCAAAAGGTATTCCTCACCCCTCAAAAATAAAAAAGTCCCACGGGCTAACAACTAATATTTCATGAATTTGAATTGCTTTATGTTGTTCATTGTACATTTATTGAGGCTTTTCCGGGCACCAGGTGCACAAAGACATAATACTAAACTGATTAATTTCTTTTTTTGTTTTGTTTGAGACAGGGTCTTGCTATGCAGTTTAGACTGGTCTTGAGCTCACTTTGTAGCCCAGGCTGGTCTCGAATTCACAATGATCCTCCTGCCTCAGCCTCCTGAGTGCCGGGATTACAGTTGTGCACCACCACACCAGGCAATAAATTGATAAATTTCTGATTAAAATACAAGCCCAGCATGGTAGTGCATGCCTGTAATCCCAGTACTCTGGAAGGCTAAGGTAGGAAGATCACAGGTTTGACCTCAGCCTAGGCAATAACTATACAATTTAATGACTCAGCAAGACTGAGGCTATAGTGTAGTGTGAAGGCCCTTGGTTCAATTCCTTGTATCACAAAAAAAAGCATAATGAGTTTTTACTCTCTTATTTGTGTTTAAAGGAGTAGGAGAAACGAGGGCCTGCAGACAAACACCCAGAGAGGAGTAGAGAAAGCCCATAACTACACAGGCTTCTTGGACTAGACAACCTAGAGAAACTAAAGCTAGCCCCACCCAGCAGTGGATTGGTACATGTCACTAGTACATTTCCTCATTTTGCCAAGCTCTGTTCTAGAAACCGTTATTTTTCATTAGTTATTTTTTCCAAAGGGGCTGCTTAGTCTCTGCATTTCAGCCTATCTCGAATGAAATGAATGGAAAGCAAAGACATAAATTTATAATATTGAAAGAAATGAGGGTGGAGCTACTTTTTTGTTCCTACTACAATTACTTCAATATTCCTCTCCTTGAAAAAAATTCATCTTGAGACCGTCTTTCCCCTGAAACCAAGATTTTGTTGGACAATACTCTATGAATCTGTAACAGTAATGGTGATAGTACTAACAATCATAAAGATTAATTTTTATTGAACATCTGTTATGCACCATAAATGCTTAACTAAAAGTGTTTTGTAGATAATGGGAGCCTGGCAGGGTGCCATCAGAAGAGGACACCAAGAATTATGTATCAAATTAAGTGCACTGGGTGCCCCAAGAGAAGGCAGCAACCTTGAAAACATCAGTTGGTTCACACTTCTGGTGTGGTATGCTCAGATGCACTTTGCATGTATCAGCACCTTAACATAATAACAATGTCAATATACCCATACAACAATTACTGCCGTTTCTTGAACAACCACTTACTCAAAAGCCAGGGAAATGGCTTCACTTGATTCTCACAACAACCCTGAGAAGGTGCTACAATGCTCCATGTTGTACAAAGGAATAAACTCAGGCTCCACGGGGCTGGGGCTAGTAAATAATGGCTTCAGTATAAGAGCCCAAGTGCTACACTTTGTCTTTTTATTAACTATGTCTCTCTATCCATCAGATAGCCTAAAACAAGCACCATGAAATAGGAGGATCTTAAGTAAGGACTCTTAATCTGAGACTACAACTTCAGGGGTTCTGTGAACCCCTGAGATTAAATGTCTAAAGCATGTACACACGTGCATTTTGGGGCAGTGTCTCTTATTAGTCTTAAAGGAGTCCTTGATGCCACATAAGGCTAAAAGCCTAATTAAAAGGAAGGCTAGAGTAGAAAACACAATACTCCAGCTCAAACTGAGTGTTAGCAGCTCGACAGGAAATGTCCCAGTATACACAACGATGGCCATTCATCTTCACCTGCCTCTAAAACTCACTACATCCACAGAGTCCACTCCTTTATCTGCACAACAGCCTCACACAAAGCACAGCTGAGTTTTCTGAGAGGGGCGTTAAACTCGCATTGCAGCCGTTCCAGGGCAAGCTGTGCTGGGCCTCGCCCAGCAAAAAATCCATGATAAACCCACAGAGTCTTGGTATCCAGCGGCATGGAGGCTGCCTATTTAGAAACAGAAGTGTGAATAAATAGCTGCTGTAGGTCTCTTCTAGTCTCATTTTTTCTACCGACAGGGATTAGATTCTGATTGTGGTCCAAATAGAAATTAGGTCATTTATTCCATTTCTCAAAACCTGGCAGGAATACCCTTCTTTAAACACATTCATTAGGCAAACTGAACGCTTTCCAAATAGGAACTCAAGAGAGATTTCCAAGTCTCATGCGAGCACACGGCTTGATCTTGGTTTGCAATCTTATTGCCGAATGATCCACTGGTCACTTTCACTCACTGCACTTTCCAGGAACAGTAACTGTTCATCATGTGGGAAGAGCTCAAGTTCTTGTTGAAAAACCCATCTCTGTGGAAGAGAGAAATATTAGTTCCTTCCCCGAGAAAGAAGAGTGTGGGGAAAGGTTGTCGTGTCTTTATTTCAACACAAGAAAGGAAGAGAGGTCCAATTCTCAACAGACAGCGACTAAGCTCTTCTCTGCCACCTGCCCTGTAAAGAGCTTGCATGAGTTTGAGATACAGACATGGCCAAGGGTGGAAGACAGTCCTGTTCACACTCATGGTGTTGTCGCCCTCTTCAGTGGAGACACGTTCCCACCAAATGAATGGCTTATGGTAGGTAGCAGTGCCCTGGCAGTGTGGGAGGATGGGTGGTCATGCCTTCCTCAGGACTGAAGTCTCAAATCGTATCGAAGAGGAGGTAGAGAAAATCTCTATGACATCTTCTACATTTTCTTCCTTGTCTATATGTTTAATATCTTCACACAGATCCTAACGGGGTGTGTGTGTGTGAGCAGCAGTAAGCACTTAGTAAATCCATGTTAATTCACTGCTATAAATCCACTCTATGAACTACTTCAAGCTGTCCACCTTAAATTCAAGCTAGTCAAAATCTTACTATTCCTAAATATGCTTTACAAATTGAAAAAAAATCTTATAAATTTCCTTACTTCACTTCCGATCATCTAAGTTATGGGGAAAGGGTAAAAATCATACTCCACTGAAGACTTATCTCAATGTTGGCCTTCTATGATACATTGGATGGATATGTAGTCTGAATTCTTTATGTACTCCCTGCAATAGGATTATAAATCTATAGCTTTTGCCATTTGTAAGAGTTTACAAAGTAAATATCTCCACTCAATTGATTTTGCTCCTAGCTCTTTGGCTTGTTTGGTCCTGTAGAATGTGGATAGAAGTGACAGTGTACCTGTTACGAACAGAGGCCTGAAGAGGCATGGCGAGCTTCTTCCAGCAACTGCTATGCTTCTGTCCCTCACTATGCAAAAAAGCAGGTCTCAGATCATTGTTATTCTTTAGCCCAAATCCCATGGACCTAGCACAGACATGAATTACACCCAAAGCCTACATCTAAGCCCAGCTGAAACTAGCAGAGCAAAGCCAACCAGCAAACCTATGGACAATAGATAAGAAGTTTCTTTTTTGTTAGCTACTGAAATATCAGGATTAGTTGTTACTGCAACTAAAGGTCACTAATGAATCTTCCAAATCCAATGCATCAAGAGGTTTTTCTGTAATTTATCAAACACAAGACTTCATAAAGGTACAGAGCACTTGTCCATCTCTGCTCCAAACATACAAATAACCAAAAAGAGATGCTTACCTTCATCAAAATATGCAATGCTACACAAGTTCATTTGAAAATAGCATTCTAGGGCTGGGGTTATAGCTCAGTGGCATAGCACCTGCCTGGCAAGTGCAAGATTGTGAGTTCAATTCCTGATACCAAAAAAAAAAAAAAAAGCATTCTACTTCATCTCCTTGAATAACTGCAGAAATATCTCTACCAGTCATTTCAGAATATTTTTTTCTCCTTTAAACCTCTATAGAAAGGAAAGCTAACAATAGTTTTATTTCATAAAATCTTTTGACACACTCAATTGCTTGGGGTGGTTCAGAATCCCCAGCACTGAGACTTACCGGTGTTTTATGTACCACCCTCTACACATGAGAAATATCCTTGCTGTCACAGTTAGTCTTGAAGTGAGTATATAGTGTAAGGATACTACGTATTATCAAAGGATCAGAAAAGACAAAGAAGTGAATAAAAAAATAAGTAACTAAAACACGCATAAGATGGTTGACTTGATGACACTAGGGATGGAACACAGAATATCAAATGCTGACAGTGACTTTTCAGAGCCTTAAGTCCATCTATTCTTCACAATACTAAGCTGTCTTCATGTTTCTGTATCTCTGAATTTCCCCCCTTTTCCCTTTTTTGTTTCTGTATTTCTTTTATACAATATTGAACAATGTTGAGCTGCTTTCACCCTAAGAAACTATGAATTGCCGGGTTCTGTTGAGTTCCTGGTATAATTGGAAACAATTGAATTTGAATAGCAATTTGGTTTTCACATCTTTTATTTATTAATGTTCTTTGAAATATAGAAAGTAAAAGGGTAAAACAGTTTTACATAATATAGAGAATGTCAAGAACAGAAAAAAATAAGGACAAAGAGCAAAATAGAAACTGAATAAAAATATGGGTTTCGTTCTATCTAGAGAATTTTGATTTTTACCTTTGTTTGTGACTAATGTGTATTTCTTATCTGCAGTAATGTTAACCCATAGATATTATCAGTGCTTATCCATTTAATAAGTAAATCTGGTGATTATGTAACCAATGTTCAGAAAGTATTTGCTTTGGTCTCCACTTAAAATGTAGGGACAGCAAAGGAGCAGTAGGATTTGTACAAGTCCTGTTAACATAGGTCATATTTTTGTTCCTGTCATGCATAGGTATGTTCAATTTGTTACGAGTATACCTTTCTGAATGTATATCATACTCCAATAAAAATGGGCTTTTTCTAAGCAAAGTTAGGGAACAAATAAAAATCTAACACCTGGCTACAAGATTTGGTAGTAAATGTACATATAAACTAGCTATACAGTGGTCAAAAACAAGGAGAAAATCAGATCCCCCTAAAAATAGAAAGTTAAAAATTCTGATTTAGAAAAATCCTTCCTGCAACATACAAAATGGAAACAGTAGTGTGTATTATCCAAGATCAACTCTTACTGTACTGTAAAGCAGCTCTTCGTGCTCTAGTGTGATGTCTGCAATCCTGGTTACTCCCCTTAGTGGTTCACTGATCAGTCTCTCAAGTTAAAATACAAGGATTCAAGTCCTAGCTCCCCTACTTTCTAGCTACTTTGCTGTGGGCAGGTATTTAATGCATCGTACCCCAGCTTTATCATCTGTGAAACAGTAATGGTGTTTAATTCAGAGAATTATTGCAAAGATTTATGTACATGGCACCTAGGATATGCTCAATACTTATCAGTTATTATCATAATGTCTTTGATAATGTCTCAGTATATTACATGAATAACAGTAAAACCGAATTCTGCCCAAATTGCCTTTTCTATAAAAATAAAAAATAAATGGCTGAAGTGTTCATGGAATTACACTGATGTTTGCAACTTACTTTAAAAGGCACCCTATATAACCTAATTTAATGGATAGATGGCAGGATCCATAAGCAGACAGATATATAATAAAAATAAATATACTGAAATGTTCACTGCAGCATCCAGGTGATGGGTATGTGGATATTCAAAGAACAATTTTTTCAATTTTCTGTATATAGATGTTGGAAAACACAAAAAATCTGAAAAAAGTAAACGGCATAAACATTGATGTTCTATATAATTTCTAAATATAGAGTAAGGTCCTGTATTATATAGCCTTAGGTTAATTATAAATATCTAATTATGGATTTGTTCTCATCTTTCCAGCCTTCTGGTTTTCCTTTCTAAATTCAGGAAGACCTTTCCTTTCACCCTCAATTCTTCTATCCTGTTAGATGTTCCAATGAATGCGTCTTTCTCTTTCTGCTTTTAAGTAGATTTTATATTCAAAGCCTTCTTTTCACATAAAATCAGGAGAGCCACGAGGCCCACCTGGCGTGTTTTACTCCAAGAAAAGAGGAGAAGGAATGTGGGGACCCTTCTCTTTGAATAGCCCAATGAGTATGATCCAATTATCTCAGAGATCTAAGTTATTTATATTTTAGCTATCCCTCAAATTAGGCAAATTCTAAAGCTCTTTAATTGCAAGAGTACTTTAATTGTCCATAGAGACATGTGCTTTTCTGTGTTCAAAATTCTACTCATTGTCTGTTATCCCTTTTTGTAAAGAGATTCTTGTTTGGCCCATTAGTGTTTGAGCCAACAAAAAAAGGGGAAAAAAATCTCTGGCAGATAGAGTTGGCTTGCCTATGGCAAAGCCCTCCCCCACCTTTTTCGCTTAATGGCTCATAAGACTATCTACAGGCCAAAATTTAAAATGGAGGCATGGTGGAACCTAGGGACCTTGTCCTTGATTCTTGCTTTTCCTAGTTAAATGAATACTGGTTCATATCACTTGTAGATGCTGTGACAGTTGTAAAACGTGTCCCCAAGGTATCATCAAGAGATAGGATTAAGGTGCAAGATGCACAAGAGAAGTTGAGAAAGCGAGTCTGGCTTTTCCAACATCTATCAGAAATCTATAAAGGTGTAAGGGTTGGGAATCCTTGCTAAGTAGTCAACTAGAGCAGCCTGCTGAAAATCTCTTTACAATAAATGCAAAACCAGATGACTGTATTATTGGTGGAGGGAAAAGGAAGAACATATTTATTTTGCTAGTTGCTTACCAATTGATCATTTTGAGGGCTAGTAATTTACCAACACATAAAAATAATTTGTTGTCATTGTAATAAATTTATTTCAGTACAAAGAGTAAGACCAACCATTACTTTGTTTTAACTGCATATAATTCTTGACTTTTTTATTGTGGTTCTTCAACATCAGTGCCTCTCCCTATCTATTATTGTTTCTGTTTTTTCATCTTTGTTTTAACTGGGGCACAACATACATATGGTACAGAATGTGCTCTAATGTAAGTGTGTGGCTTAATACATTTTGACGTGCACATATACCTGGCTTATCACCGCCAAACCAAGATCTAGAATATTTCCAACACCCAGAAGGCTCTTCCATGCCCCACCTCAGTCAATCACCACCTTCAAAGATAACCACTATTCTTACTTCTAGCCCCATCTACTAATTTGCCTGTTTTTGGACTTAGCAATAAACCATACAGTCTGTATGTGTTTGTTATGACTGGCCTGTGCCATAATGTCTATGAGAATTAGTTTTGGGCTGAGTAGTATTTCATTCTACATGTATATTAGAAAGCATTTATTTATTCTCCTATTAATTGGCATTTAGATGATTTCCGTTCTGAGGCTATTATAAATAAGACTACTATAAACCTTCTTGCAGTGCATGTCTTCCAGGGACAGACATGTGCAATTACTTCTCTCAGGCATGTAGTTAGAAGTGGAATTGCTAGATGATATGGTACATGTATATTCAGCTTTAGTGAATACCACTGAACCTTTTTTCAAGTGGGCATATTCCTCCATTTGTTTGCAGTTTCCAAGGGAAAACGTTAATATGCTCCCCAATGCTAACTCTTCTTGTCAATCCAGTCCCTGTAAGAGGAAGTCTAAAAACACACAATCTTTCCTGTAGCAGTGGTCCCACATCTTATCGGCCTTTCCGTGTTGCTCTACCTCCTGGGGCCAACTTGAAGGAATTTACAGTAAGGGGTTATTTATGACTCTTTTGTGATGTAATAAAATATAAACAGGTAAAGGCAAATGATGCTTAGGTCCATTTTAATTCTGTCTTACTTCAAGAGTTTGAGTAACTCTGTTTTTTCCTTTGGTTCATGCCTCTGTAGTTTAAAGAAACAAATGCCACGAAGCTATGGGTGTGTGATGAAAATAAATGAGTAAAGTTCTTTAGGCTTCCTGGGGACAGGAAGGAGGATGGGAGGAAACTGTTACAGAAATGTAATCATTATTGTAATCGGCCCGCAGTGCTATGAATAAGTCATAATTATCTCACAATCTGAGTTAATGTTGTGATGCTAGTTCTTGCCGTGTCAACATGTGCATGCACATATCAAGAAGAACACCTCAGGCTCCCAGTTCACGTGCCTCTTGACCTCAGGCTCCAGGGAAACATTCAGAACCCACAGAACTAGGGGGCGCTTTGACTCACACTGGCCTCACCTGTCCCCACGCAAAGCCCTACTGCCCTTTTGTGTAAGAAAGACCACATTCAGCTGCAATAATGACCTGTGTACAAGGTTATTATTGTAGTGGGTGGGAGCCTGTTTCTGACAATTCTGCAGGTGTGTTCTTAATTTAAACTTAAACACATCCTGAAAATGTCATATTCTTGTGCATATGGATGTTCCTAATCTCATCTTCATTCCATTCTTGTGAGTTGTCAAAGAATATTCTACTCCACAGAAAAGAAAAGAAAACTGGAGAGAGAAGATAATGAGCGTGAAATTGGGAAAACTTGTGTGTTCATGAAGTGGTTTTAAGTATGCTAAATTGTATGCCCGCAGTTTTAGTCTAGACCAGCTATTTTGTTGTTCCCGGATTCTTTCTTTTTGTAAAACACACAAGGAGGCAATGTTAAACCAAGATGTGGGTGGTGATTCTGAGCGATAAAGTGCTCTCTGGGATCAAAGTCAGGGTTCTTTCAGATGCTCCGTCTCTTCAGCATTGAGATTTGCTCTGACACATGGTCCTTAACAGACCCCAGACAAATCAGAGGTGGTCCTCTGGAGGAGGTGAGGCCTAGGCACCGGCAATTTTCTCAAGCTCTTGGGAAGATATGAGAGCCACTGTAGCCCAGCCTGCCTTGTATCGTGGACAACAAGAGGGGAGCAGCTCCACCTGAATCGTGAGGCACATTCGAAATATTTCCAGCATGATCTGCTGATTCTTAAGTACATGATCAGAGGGCAGGGTGGAGGGAAATGCTAACTTGCAGTGAAGCAAAGCAGAAAATAGCTCCAAAAGTAATAGCTTGCACCAAACTTCATGTGTCTTAGTTACATTTCTCTCATTGCTGAGAGAAAATACCCAACACCCAAAGTTAAAGGAGGAAGGGTTTATTTAGCTCACAGTTTGTACATGTTTCAGTCCATAATCCACTGGCTCCAAGGCAGGGTAGCATGGCCGAGGGCAACAGTTCATGGTAGTGGAATATAGCAAAAGCAGCCTGGGGTGGGGTGGGGCCAAGCCTCTCTCTGTCCTTATATTGTGTGCAGGTTGCCCACCCTAGGGCAGGTGTAGCGCTCACACCTTAATAGACCCCATAGTTCAATACCGGCACTGAACTATGAATCAATTACAAACTCTAGATTTATCTACCAAATGCTATCTAAAAGTGCATGAGACTTTGGGGGGACATTAGACACAAATCATAACATCATGCTTCATCCATGGAAAAGGAGAAAGGAGACAGAAGGGGGAGAATCCAGAAGATAAGGCCAGTGGCAGGCAGGGTAGCCAAGCAGGCTGCTCAGAGGGCGTGTAATAGAAATTTTTAGGCTTCCAATATTTACTACTTCTCAAGGCCTAAAGGTTTTGATAGAGGGACCTGGAAAAGCTCTATCTAGTGTGCTAAGATACAGCATGGCCCTGGATCAATCTGAGATCCTGTAGCTTGAGAGACCAGAATTGCCCCCTTTAGAGGAGTCTATTTGTATGCTAACAACTTTTAAAAATCTAAGTAGGAAGGGCTGTTAAGCCATGATAGCAGAGGAATGAGTAACAGGTGAGAGAAACTGTGCAAGTACTAGCTCCCTAATAGACTCCAATAAATGGAGCCTGAGCTGTAATCAAGAGAAGTACAGGAGCGGGGAGTATAACTGAGGGCTAGATCACTTGCCTAGTATGCACCAAGGCCCTGAGTTTGATCCCCAGCATGAAGGAGAGAGAAGAGAGAGGGAGAAAAGGAGGGAGAGCGAGACCAGGGTGGGGAGGAGAAGAAGCTAGGCACATTGGTACACACCTGTAGAGCCAGCTACTTGGGAGGTGGAGGCCAGAGAACTGTTTGGGCCCAGGAGTTCAAAAGCAGTTTGGACAACAT
>PVLD010025841.1:0-23105 GCA_004027595.1 Dinomys branickii | reverse complement strand
TCCAATGGTTACTTCTCTTTGGGAGAATGTCCCTTAAGCTGTCTGCTGAGATTTCCGCTTCTACTCCCTACCCCAAGACCTGGCCGGGGAGAATAAACAGCTCGCCACCCCAGGATTCTTGCAGATAGGCCACTCAGGTGTTCCTCCCTGGGTGGAGCTCCTTCCCCCCTCACAAAACCCGTTGGGGCGCCTAAGTAGGTCTTCCCACCCAGGAGATCCTGCAGTCCTTAAAGCTGCTTTGATGTCTCTTGCTGGGCTGAGCTTCTTCCCGATTCAGGAAAAACCGGCTAGAGCGCGCCCTTAACTCACCCTGTGATTGTGCAGACAGGAGTGCCATTCAGATGTTTTTCCCTGGATGGAGATTTTCCCCAACTCAGAAATCCCGCTGGCCGGTTGCTGTTGCTCCAGTTCGCGCAGCGCTGGCTGCGGGGGTGGGGTTCTGAGCACGATCCCGGAGCGCTGCCTGGTTTGGCACAGTTTGTCCCAGTAGCGCGTTCTCTGTCGGGTTCAGGAGCTGAAGCCGTTCTTCCCTCTGCACTCGCTCTCTCGGCTGGTCGTCTTCTTCCCGGAAGTCCTCATTTCTGTCTTCATATTGCTATATTTCATTGTTTGGGTGGTAATCCTCTGGGAGGTTCTCTCTCTGCTGCCTACCCGGTCGCCATCTTCCTGGAAGACTGTTTGTTATATTCTTAACCTTCCACTATTTTCTTTTTCTATTCTACCATGTTTGAGTACAAATAAAAAAAAAACACTAACCTCTATAATCTCACTTTTTTCTAGAAATATTTGGAAAATATCACATAAAATATTTAAAAGGGCATAGAGAATATACAAGGCCACTTTAATATAAATTCTATTTGCATACAACACTAATAATTACATGTATACAAATTCCAAAGACGAGACAATAAATTAGCCCCTAGATTTTCTAGATGGATTTATATAAAGAAAATTCTCACAAAACTTGTCTTATTGTTATAGAAATTCCTACTTACATGAACATACGTTTTAATTGATTGAGTTTAAACTGATAAAGTAAACATCCAATTCACAAGTACTCATGGAGTGTCTACTGTGATATGACAAAGTTGCTGGTTACAAGTGTCACATACTTGTACACTGGGTTGCAGAAACTAATATATAGAAGAATACATATGCATGAATAAGTACATAAGATAATTGCAGGTCAGAGAGAATGATAATACCATAAAACAGTGACAATGTGGTATGTACTTTTTATAGAAAAGTTACTGACATTGTGCTTTGAGACTTCATATATATATATATATATATATATATATATATATATTTGGCGGTATGGGGGATCGAACTCAGGACCCTGTTCTTGCTAGGCAGGCGCTTATTCCACTGAGATATATCCCCAGCCCGAGACTTCAATGATAAGAAGGACCCAGAAGACAAGAAAGCTTAATACTGAGGACCTGAGGATTCAAGCTACCATGAAGATAAAAGGAGGGAATCCTGGGTTTGATTTGAAGGTCACAGATATGGACCAAGTTCCCATTTTGAATAAGCTTACGACAAATGGAAACAAGATCAAGAAATGGAGGGATGAGTCATAGGGTAAAGGGAAATGAAAACTGAAGTAAAATGTGTTATGTTCATGTACCAATCTCCATGTAGAATGTAATAATTATGTATGGCACACATGTACTAATATACATACAAAAATGAAAAAAAGAGAAAAATAAATACATTCATAGGCTTCTAGGATGTTTTTCCTTTCTGATCAACAGCAGTTCTCAGTGCATGCAGTTAGGGGTGCAGTAAGTATTCATTAATTGAATAAGTGCACAGCAACAGATCTCCTTAGTGGAAATGATTGTACTTCCGGTGTAGCTGATAAACTCACATTTCTACTATATCATCAAGACAAACATTACAATGAAACTGACACAACCATACCATAATTAATTATTTAAGTTCCAATCTATAGGGAAAGATTTAGATAACGGGAAATTTGTGTCGTCTGTTTGAAAGTGAAATTTTAATAAAACGAAATGATGTATTTATACAGGAATCACAGAATAACGCTCTAACCTCCCAGAGATACTGCGCAGCATCAGCCCTCTCCTGTGAGATTTGGCTCCAGGGCCAGCAGTACCTGGGTAACTCCAGGATTTAGCAGAAGCACAGAATCTTAAACTCCACAGGAAAACTTATTTTTAAAAGATCCCTTGATGATTCTTATGCATATTAAATGTGAAGGGTAGTGCTCTTACACAGGGCTTCCCAAGTACTAGATGTTTGTCCTTATGGAAAATTACTTGGAGTTGAATCTTTTTTCTTCTGTTACTGGATGTCAAATCCTGAAGAATAAAATTCTGAAGTAGAATATGTGTATTAAACAGACAAACAGAAAATAAACACAATACAGATGTATAAAAAGGAAAGCACTGCTGTCAATTAAACGACAATTTTATTTTCTTAATGTGTAAGTTTTAATATGAAGCTCAGACTTGTTAGGGTGAGGGTTTTTGCTGGTAGCACGTAAGAGAAAAGTGTGTGTCTAAATATAAGAAGACAAATATAACTTGATTATAATGAAATTATTTCTTCTTGAACAATGCAGTGTGTCCACTGAAATAGCAAAGCCAAGGAGGGGAGTGTTCGTTCTTGTGTTTGTTTGTTTGTTTTTAGTTTTTCTTGAACAATACTGTAACTGAAAGGCTTTTTTTTAACTCAATAGGGAGCAAATTCAAGCATATAAAAGTATTGAAAAGTGATACCACAGATATACAAATGAAAAACATCTCTTACTAAAAGTCTGAAGCAAAAATCTTATAAAAATATTTTATAGTGTTTAAGAAATGAAAAGCTTTTGTATATTAGATGACGCTAGCATTATAGTTTAGTTGGAAAATACACGAGCACAGAGGAGAAAAAATATCCCTTAACTATGTCACCAGAAGGCCATCAGTATGATGACTGTGCATATTATTTTCCAAATATTTTCCCCTGCAAACATTTTTCATAGTTATAATAATATTTTACCATCATGTATAATAACATTTATGTTCTTGGACCTAACAATATACCATAAGCATTTTTATTACAAATAATGGTTTATTTGCTGTAAATATAATATCCAGGCAAGTAGATATACCTAAATTTTAGCTTTTTTCTTCTTCTGAGTTTGGGAAGTGCATGTAAATTTAAGCTTGTATTAATCACACTATATAGAACTCTTAGAACAGAAAAAAAATTGGCCCCCTCTCCATCTTACACCTTTAAAAATATCTTCAGTCAGGAGACCCCAGAAGTACCTCTCTCATAAAGGGAAGGGCCTCGGTTTCTGGCCAGTTACCCCTGCTTCCTGTTACTTGACAAATATCAGACATTTAAGTTGCTTCACACAAACAAGCACCCTGAAAGCTCAATGCAATTCAGCCACAGCTGTCACTCCAGTGTAAGACTAAATCTAATTTGTTGGGTGGAAAGAGTTAAATGAACTTTAACTGAAAAGCTCTCTTTTTCTTCCTCTCAGGGTAGAAAATAGCCAAGGGCAACAGCGGATGACTAATGTGTAGAATATTGCAATTAGTATAGCAAGGTACTTACAGGGATCAAATTAAAAAATTCATTAACGTACGCACTTAATTAAGAAACACTTTTCGGTTTACATGATAAATTATGACACCTATTAAATCTTCCAGTACAAGCTGTAATGGCTTCTTCGCTCCCGGGTAGAGAACTATCGCCTTTGAGGTCTTGTGAAACTCCCCAAGGACCAGCAGCATTAGTTACAAGTGTATTAAAAACAATGCTTTCTCCCTGCAAGGTGTAAGAGCTCTTTATTGAAAACCAATTTAAACTTAAGAAAGCACCAGGGAGCAGGAGGCGATCTTGCTGCAAGCAAATGACAACAAACACGAATGACCTTGGAAAGGAGAGGGAGGCCTTGGCTTCCCCACACTGCCAAGAGGAAGTGGAAAGATGTAGTTTTTGTTTGTTTGCTTTTGCGTCTTTGGCTTTAATCTCTCTGTCTTCTCATATCCCTTAAAAATAAATGTTATCAGTGGAGAAAGAAACTATCGGCAATAAATTGTTTCTTAGTGGATTGGTGACAACTCTGCTTTTTGTTTTCATTTAATGGAAATAATAGGAGGTAGAGAAATAAAGAAGAAAGTTATGGGAGAGAAGGAAAGAAGGAGGGAAACTGAAAGTGAAGAATAAATAAGGAAATCAGGTAAATCCCCTGGATCTGGCAGTGTCCGGAGGCATTTCTATATTATACAGTGTGGACAAGGATGCTACATGTCTATTATTGTTTTCTGAGTATTTTCCGTATATCCTTTACTATGCTTTGATAACTCTGGAGTTAGCAGAGCTGGTGCTGAAAGCTAGAAAATTAAATGGCCTCCCCAGAGTTAAACGTATTCGTTATCTCCGGCACAATTCTTTTGGCTTTGGACTAACGAAATTTTTGCAGTTGTAGGCTGTGCTTTTATGTCTTTGAAAGAACTGACCTGCTGTCCTTCATAGGAGAGGAGATTCTGGGAAGGGAGTGGCGGAGCAAGAGTCCTAAATGACAGAGAAATGCTCTCTAAGTTTGTCTGTGGAGCCATGGCTTGAATTATACAAACAACCCCCGCTCCTGGCTTATACCAGCAGACCATTCCCTCCTTTCTGCCTTCTTTTTCAGCACTGTGGATCACTTTTTCTGTTTTTCCTTAGAAGTAACATGAAAAGTACTCAACATTTTGGAAAAAAAATTAAAACAAACTCCAGCACAATTATTTTCATTTCTGCATCTTATTACACTTATTTTGGGGTGCGTTCGTTGAAACATGCAATCTATCAAGTGCTATAGCTAAGTATAATCAGAAACTTTTTGAAAAGAAGAATTTATGGCTGCAGAAAGCATGACCTTCCTCTAGGACTGTTAGTGTTTACACCACAGTTTTTGTATCATGACTGATCAGAGATTTCACGTAACTTCCTTAGGTGAAATCGTGGATTCCTGCATCATGGTTGTTATGTGACATGTCAGGGGCTGAGCAGGGAGAAATCTGCCACACTGTTTGTACTACAAAACTCTGTCATGCTATCAACACCAAGTGAAACTGGAAGATTTTGAAATTATCCCGTAAATGGTTAGATTAGTCTTTCTGTGCATAGTTTGTGCTATTATTTCACAAAGTCCCAGAAGCCCACTGAGACACTGTGTCTCTGTATTAATGTTATGATGATTAAAAAGCTGATGATATTAGAAACCCGAGGCCCATGGCATCAGCCTATCAGCTCTAGCTGGGAAAAGACAATCTACCATGAGTGCCCTAAGGCATTCCCAGTGTGCTTTAACTGACAGTTAATTATTTGTACAATTTATTTTTCACAAGGCATCAATGCCATCAAAAAGTCAGCCTATATCATATTCCTAATAATTGTTATTTTCCCCAAAATTGTTGTTTTAGTCTGGATTTTCCCAGATATACATCAAAAACCCAGGACTGAGTACAAGTGTTCTATTGGGAAGCACAGGTTATGTCAATAGGAAAGGAAAGACGCAGGACGAAGGGTGCATTATTAAGGCAATTACCACAGGGAGGTTAATTCTTAGGTAATCTCCTATAACCAGCTTGGTCTATGCCTTCAATGTATTCTAAGCAAGGCAAAGGAACTGGGTAATTATATACACTTTCCCAAGAGCCTGTGGTTGAGAGTTTCTGGTAGAGGTGTTAATGCTTGACATTTTCATGCTGCTGTGCATGTGGGCATCAGGGCTTCCCACCACTGTAGGAAAAAAGCATTAGGAACGTATTTTCACTTGAACACACCGAAGATTTGGGAGCTCATGGGAGGAACACTGATAACATTCATCACACCTGTATAAGTACAGTGGCCATTGCCTATCTTACACAGTCATTTTCTGTCAGCATTTCAACCCAATTAACCACCAGTTTGTGCCGAAGGTTACCAACACCCCACTTAGTACCAGCAGGAAGGTCCATGAACATTTCAGGCTAATGGACAATTCAAACTCAAAATGCTATTCTGAGGATTTCCTTTTTAGGGTCTTTCTTGTTCCCTAGCATCTTAGCCTTAGCTTCCAATAAAATAAAGCCTCAATCAAAAGCTCTGTCCCACTACTTTATTGACTAGTGAGGTGTTGAGAGAATAAGGTTATAAGTGAAGAGAAGAAAGAATACACACGAATGTCTCAAGAGCACGGTAACTTCATGACTGATTGCTTGGTCTTGAAGGATCTCTTCAGGGAAGCTATAAAGGGTTTGAAACCACATATAACATGTAGTGAGAGGAAGAGAGGGAGGTGTGTTTTGCTTCAATACCCTATTCATCACTAGACACCACTGAATACTAAATTTTGCTGCACCAGATCCTAATTTCCTATTGTCTGTGGTTGCACTGAATAAAATTGTAGTAATACTTGTGACTTTTCAAGCTTTAGTGTCAACAAAAATCTCAACAGCAAGAATCAGAAGCTGCAGGCTAGAGGGAAGAAAGTGTCACTGTGCACATGAGTTTAGTAAGTCTCTAAGATTAACCTTATCTTATCCAAAGGCAGAGAGCAACTTCTTTTGCTGTACCATTTCATTGCCTTGATCTACTTCCTTTGAACTTGTCAATATGTTACCTTGTCTTGTATATATTTAGTAATTAGAAAACACAAACACAGGCTACTCTTCCTTATTTTGTTCCCTGATTACTGTGAATAATAATGGCTAAGAAATTAAATGATTAAATATGCAAATATACGTCAGTCCTCACACCAAACATAGCTTTGGAAGTAGGAAGAGACTTCCCCAAAGAGGCTGAGCTTTATGTGATGGAGGTGGATTAAAACTTCATGTATTCTACTCTAGAGCTCAATTCTCAAGTTCTATCTAAAGCTCTTACTCCTTCTCTGTCACAATCACTGATGAGTCCTGTAGAGCAGATCGGCTTTATAGAGGACAAAGAGAACACGGACCAAAGAAGCAAGGAAAGGCTTCCTTCAGGGGAGAAGGGTCCTGTTATGTTACCAGCAGCTCAGTTCTAGAAATTTAAAAAAAATCACCATTTTCCTTCTAAAATGTTTGGACATCAGTGAGTGACATTTTATTTTGCTATAATTGCTCATTCCCTCCACTTATTTTACATGACTGTCCTATGGTTGTTTTCAATAGTAATATTGTTTGCCCAGTTGATGATACAGTACAAGAGAGACACACAGATGAAATTTGTTCCTTTGTTAACTTTAATATTACGGACTTTGTTTTCCTGTAGCAGAGATTCCAAACAGAGGTATTTAATTTCAAAGTCAGGTATTTTATGGAGCCTGTTTCTCCCAATAATGGTATTTTTTTTAAATATAAAAGAATTAAGCTTTAAAAGGCCTTGTAACTTTTTAATAAATCATTAAATGAATACATCAGCATAAAAGTTTTTTCCAAGTGATAAGGTGTTAAGCAATAGATCATCCTTATTAGTGATTTTCTTTGTAGATTGTTTCGCGCGAAAGAAGATCCCCTATGAATGCTCCAAAACAGCCTGTAATGGCTGCTAATCATCCTTGTGTCAGAGCTTATAGCTTCAATATATCTTTCTCAGACTACATGAAAAGATTGTAACAATTTCAAGACCTAGTACTTAAAACAGCCATCAAATAAGTACTTAGTCTCATTTCACCTAAATGCACATTTCTATTCATGACAGAGGCGGGTGGCTGTCCTTAGTCATGAAGAAATTCTCATTGAAATCTGACTTTCACCTTTTCCTAGAATAATAAAAAGGTAGGATCTGTACTGGGGAAGAATTATGCAAATAAGATGGAGTGACGCGTGGGACAAAATGCCTTAGGGCCTCCTCTTAGCTACATTTGGGATGATTGACTCCCCTTGAAGAGGGCATTTATTTGATCTCGGGTTACCTTTTCTTTCCTTGTGAACCCAGTCAGTGTTTTCTGCTCCAGTCTTTCTGTTACTGCTTTAAACAGAGCTGACATAGTCCCTGCCTTTGCCTTCTTGGCTATGATCCCACTTTAAGCTTAAAGTTAGCTACTATTTTTCCTCCAGAAGTAACTAAATCTGTGGGACTGAAGTTTGAAGCATTTCTTATCAGTGCCTTAATTCTAGTGCTTGCTTCATCCTGCTCTGATCCACTTGAGTCTGGAATTTTCCTCATTTCTCTGCCCTGTACTATTTAGAGCATTTAGTTTACTATGTGTGCTTGTGAGCTTCTGATTTTTCTAATCTTCACTCTTGGAAGTCTTTGGATTCTGACTCACTCA
Source organism: Dinomys branickii (assembly GCA_004027595.1). NCBI lineage: Eukaryota > Metazoa > Chordata > Mammalia > Rodentia > Dinomyidae > Dinomys > Dinomys branickii. The sequence continues at coordinate 14,851 of PVLD010025841.1, read as the reverse complement.
AAGTGTTCAACAGGTGGTTTGGTTTTTGATCTTTTTCTCTTGAGTAAGTGAAAGAATTAATCAGGAGGGTCTTCCTTCCCTAACTGCCTGATAATTCTACCTTTTTATGATGCTAACTCATATCATTGTGTTTGTATTCGTATGTTTGTATAAACGCTCATCCACTGTGTGATTCCTATGGAATAGACAGTATTTTTATGCATTCAAGGAATTGATAGAAAAAAACAAAAAAAATTACACATACCTGCAGCAAAGTGTGGAAAGGATAAAGAGACCTCAAACCTCAGTTAACCTTGGAGTAGAATTCCTATTCCTAGGCCATTTATTTGACAGATGCTTCCTTCAAGCAAAAGAAAAGGACGTAAGGAAGCTCAAGCTGCTGTGAACTGGAAACTTGATGAATGCTAGTCCGCAAATCTTTGAAAACTTAAGGTAAACTGTAGAAGCTAAGAAATGTACTTTCCAAAATAGCAAGCAAATTTCTGTCCTAAGAGAATGGGTGAATTGAATATATTTGGGCGTCAATATATTGAGGAAATCACTTTCATAGGACACTTAGTTATGTAAATAACAACAAAAGATACTTATCAGAAAAATGTACTGAATGTTTAATTTGTCTTTATCATTTTTGCTTTTCCATTGTACAAGGAAGCATGTATTGCTTTTTGTTTAAATGTGTTTGATATATGGTTTAAAACAGTAATGGTGAACTCTTTAGAGATGGAGTGCAGAACTGCAACCCAAAACCCCCTTATTTATTACAAAGTTTTGCCAACACTGCAAAAACCTGAATACTGAGGTTTCAGTTCAGAAAACCCAACCCTACATTAACATCTTTTGTATCAAAAAAAAAAAAAACGATCATAACATACACACCATAGGTTCACTGCCACTGATTTAGATCTTAAAATATCCCCCAAGTTCTATGAGTTACAGGCACTGATCCAGCCTGTCTCACTAGCAGGAGATGGCAGAACTTTTAGGAGCTGGGGCTTAGTGAAAGGGACGTAAGTTATTGAGCCTGTGTCCATGTAGGGCTGCTGGGAAGACCAGTCCTCCCTTCCTCTGTTTGCGTGAGATGAGCAGCTCTGCTTGGCCACATTCTCTTTACCACGACCCTTTGCCTTGCCACAGGCCCAACGTAACAAGGCCAAACATTCAGACTGAGACCTCTGAAGCCGTGAACCAAAAAACATTTTTCTTCTAATAAGTTGATTTATTTCAGGTATTTTGTCATAGTGACAGAAAACTGACTACCGTGAAATGCTTACATTGTTCATGCTCTAACATTTAGTATCTGGTATATGTCAGCTACTGGGCAAAAACTGAGACCCAGTATCCCTCTTTACAAAGATTTCAGTCTGCTAGAAGAGTCTACGCTATAACCTAAAAAGTGCTTTATTTGGGATAAGTTGCAAATAATAGAAAGTAACTTATTTTTTTGTATTAGCACTAAGCTGCAGAGTGCATTCTTATATTTCATTTCTATGCATGCATTCCTCATTTTAGTGAGTTTTTCATGCACTTGTACCTGTTTAAATATTCTCTCCAGTTTTCATTTTAGAGTAGCTTAGATTTAAAGGCCAAAAGCGTTGCACTGTTTCTGATTTCCAGTGACTTTATTAGGATGAAATACCTTCAACATATCAAGAGTAGAAATAGAGCCCATGGTAAAAATGTGTCTTCAGCTCAAGCATAAAGAGTGTGCGTGAATAGTACTGATCTCTGAGGATGGGAGAACTTTATGCTGAGAGAGGAGTGAATGCATGATGTCCCTTTAATTCTCTCCTAGACAAAAGCACAAAAGACAGAAGCACAGTACTATAACATTTTCCCTCAAAACTTGCATCATAACAAGAATGGATGGCAAATTGAAGAGTGATCAACCTCAAAATACAGTGGTTCCCAGGGTTCATTGATCTTGAATGGAAATTTGACACAAATATCACTCCAAAAAATTATGATTTATGCCACTAGTTCATTTCTTTCCTTCCACTACCACCACCCAATGCTGCCTTCTGTTTGAGGGCAAACCCAGTACCAAACACCTGCATGGCAGCTATGGTCTCTGCTTTCCTTTCGGATGCCGTTGGCCTGGTCCATCTGCAGGATAAGTTTGTGTGCCAGTTCTGATCATTCAAGTGGGACTAGAGTCCTTAGGAGTCTGTGAGAATCCAAAAACTGTCAAGGGTATAGCTTTCCTTTTCCCATCAACTTTCTTTCACTTACGTATCACCGTGTTCTTTGCCTGGCTTTCCCAGAGGAGTGGCCCTGCATATCTCTGAGTCTTATTTTGGTTCAGCGCCAGTCAGTCTTGGTGGGGTGATTCATTGGCAGAGAGACTGGCAAAAACCCAGGCTACATTTTTGTAGGTAATTTGTGGCATAGGTAATTGTCTACATGTGGTATATGTAATTTCTAAAATTGTTGTTAGCAGAAGGTAAATGATGTTTTAGTTCTAAATCAGCCACAAATATATTACTACATAAAATAGTGAATATCAGGGAATTAAATCCTGATTAATTACATGTTTTTCTGGTACAGATTCTAGGACATACGAAATTACTTTTGATTGTTTATTGTAAGTTGCCAGTATACTCTAGTATGGCTATGTATTTTTTTCCTTCAGATTTAGAAATTTTAATATTTTTCTCCTCTTGTGAAGAATTAGGAAAACTTTCGTTTGTTCATTTATTAAAAATTATTGACCCCAAACACTATATAAGAAATTATATGTGTGGTTGAGACTTACATAGATGAACTGTTTAAGATTGCAAAATAAGTTTAATCAAGAAGCAGCTATTAAATTAATTGAATCTTATAGCTAAATACATAGCTGTATGTGATAGCTGACATGAAACCTAACTTCATGTAAAACCAAACCTGACTTTAAATAAAAACTGACTTTACATAAAACAAACTGACTTTAAATTAAAAAAAAACAAATATTCAGTAAACCTGACTTTAAATAAAAAACATATATTCAATAAGCCTGACTTTAATAAAAAAAAACCCAAATATTGAGCATCTATTAATTGACCTAAATCATACTATAGTTGCTGAAGCTACAGGACAACTAAGCTTAAACTTTTCCAACTTTTAAGCTTAAAATCAACTGCGTGTACTATTTAAGTCAGCCTGGTCATTAATGCCTTACTTTTAAGTGGTAACAACTTCTTTCAGAAGGTTTTCCTGGTGTTTCCTACATCGGTGAATGTCTCTTATTCAGAATTCTAGGCATGGGGTTGCCATTGGGTTTTAAATTTTCTAATACTTGATTGAATCATGATAGTTTAGGACTCAACTGTGTACCTGGCATATATAAATTGGTCCTTACATACTTATTCAACTCAACTAAATGGAATAGAAAGGATAGTAGAGTCAAATTGCCAAGTTTTTCAAGTAATTGGGTAAGAGGGGAGCAGGATACACAGTAGGAATGACAAGCTGTGCTCAGGTAACTGTAAATAATTTGATGGCATCAGGAATGCAGAAGGAAGAGTAGCTGCAACACACAGATCTTGCAAGTACATGGAGAGCTTTAAAAAAAATCTATTGTTACTAAGAATTCATTGAAGAATTTATGCAGCACTGCAACAGGGTCAGATTTATCTCTATCTAGAATGAAGTTAGGAGGATAGATTATCAGGAATTTAGTTAGAAATTTATAGTGGTTGATACACTGTGTCAACTTGAGAGGTTTAGAAGTTTAACTGAACCACTCAGCATGGGGCAGGGTCCTCACACTGTAAACACCCTCATCCTGTGTAAAAGGGCCGGGAGATGGTGTCAGTGCTATCCCCGCCCTAGTGGGGACAGCCTGCCTACAGTGTAAGGGGGGAAAACAGGCTTTCTCTTGCCCCTTTTTGCTCTTGTTGCTTCTGCTGTCTCCTGCCCCTTTGAAGTGTCCCTGTGCCAGGCCACCCTGCCTTGGAGCCAGCTGATTATGGACTGAAACTTCTACAAACTGTGAGCTAAATAAACTTTTCCTTCCTTAATTTTGGGTGTTGGGTATTTTGTCTCAGCAATGAGAGAAAAGTAGCCAAGATAAAAGTGTACAATGAATTCAAGCAAGCGATAATATGGGCCAAAACCAAACAAAGACAATAGAATGATGGACAGATTTGGAGGCAAGAGATGGAAGTACCAAGCATTTAATAACCAGGCAGATATGGCAATTAAATATATTTGTGGGAGGATTAATAATCCACTTAATTTTGTACACGTACTCAAGATGTGTAGCGAGCAAGCAGATATATTAGTCTTGTATTCAAATGAGAATTTTAACTCAAAACACAAGAATCTGATATTTGAGAAGAGAAGACAGCATAAAAGAGTTAGAGAAGAGATGAATTCAAGCAGTCCCAACATTTAATATGGACACAGGATCAAACCTAGTGGAAGAAGTTCAGAATGTCTGGAGATGTCAGAAGAGAAGTGTAAAGAATTAGGCAGTGGAGGCCTGAAAATCCAGGAGAACAGGAATTCAAGATAGGAGGAAATGTGACAGTGTAGAGCTGATGATGTAGAAGTTATCTATTACTGTAATAACAAATCTCTCCAAAATTTAACACTCAAAGCTACACAATTATTTTCTCACAGTGTTTCTGGGTCAAGAATAATGCCATGGTTTATCTGCATATTCCTTCAGAGACTGACCAGCTATCATCTAGAACTGGGTTTTATATGGAAGCTTGATTGGGAATAATTTACTAACTCTTGGAAGTGGCCTGTATGTCCATAGACAGATGAATATCCAGGATAAAGAAAATGTGGTATTTATATACAGTGGAGCACTACTCTGCTATAAGAATATTCATGTTTGAGTCATTTGTGGGATCATGTATGCTTCTTGAATCTATAATATTAGGTGAAATACAAACACAAACTTAAATACATCATGGTTTCTCTTATATGAGAAACCCAAAGCATACATAAATAAAAGGGCAATATATAGGTAATAGAAAACACCGAGATAGATCTTTGGTAAAAGAAAAGGGGAGTGAGAGATGGAGAGGGGAAGAAGGGAAGGGCATGAGAAAAGAAGATGTGCCATGTACTAACACCCACAGTGACACATAACTTCTCATGATGAAAGTAATCATTATGCACAGCAAAAGTATACTAATGAAAAGAAATACTTAATTTAAAAAAGAGAGATTGGAGCCAAAGTAATGGTGCCCAAGGATTAAACTTTATGTATTAAATAAGTCACTTAGCTGACTTTAATGATTCCAGGATCCCTTCTCTTTTTCCTAGTCTCTTACCTCCACTACCTTGTTATGGTTGATATGTTGTGTCAACTTGGGTAGTCTAGAGGTTTGGCTGAGAGACTCAGCAGGAAGCCAGGATGCTTATTTTGTACACATCCTGAGCCTGTGGAAGAGGAGGGCATGGAGACTGTGTGAGAGCTGCATGACCCTGGGTGTGGGTAGGCTGTTTACAAGGTAAGGGAGAAAAAGAGGCTGCTTGCTGCCATTCCTCCCTTTTGCTGGTTGTTTTGCTGTGCTCTGCTGCCATGTACATTTGCCCTCTGCCATGTGCCTCAGAACCAGCTAAGTATGGAGTGAAACCTCCAGAAACTGTAAGCTAAATAAACCTTTCCTTCCTTCAGTTTGGGCATTTGGTATTTTGCCTCAGCAAAGAGATAAAAGTAACCAAGACACACCTGTTACTAAAAAAGTACACTCAGATTTCTTGTACAAATGAGGAGGTAAAGACTGATTCACCAAGTAAGAAGATGTATTGGATTGTGCAGCCATCATAAAAATCAGGTTACCTGTGTATTCTTAAGTATGAGGCCGTCCGTGGGTATGAGGAAAGCTAACTATTCCTGCCTGAGTGGTCCTCCCTCAGAGCCAGCCAGTCCGCCATGATGCTTGTGGATTTAGAGTCTGAGCCATAAGATTTTTTCATGAAACAGTTCAGTATCACTTAAACATGAGCGAGTGTTCTAGCCTCATCAATGACACTAGAAAGGAACATGGGCAGGGTAGATCCAATTTTTTGATAGATCTGGAAAAAAGGTTAAGATCACTAAAGGATGCTATATACAAATGTATAGAAACATCACAGAATGCAAGACAAATTTAAATTTACATGAACTTATATTTAAGTAATCATACATGTAAGCTTTCGTTTTCTGTGAGATGAGTGGACTGCTTAAAAGCAAGTCAAAACTGTAAAGAATAAGCTTGTACCTCCAAACGACTCTAAGGCTGGCAGAAGCCGAATGCTTAATTTATGGTTAATGCATGATTAAGTGTTAAGTGACAGTCAGAAGGGACTTCATGAGGTTATCTGATTAGCTTTTAACACCCAGAGATCTCTTCTCAGTGGAATCTGTGTTTCATAATTAAGAACCAGTAGCATAAATGTCTAATAGAGACTTTTAGATTCATGTACTAGCAACAAACACACTTGCAGAGGGCAAACTGTTGGAAGGCATGTAAGAAAGAGTTTGAGGTTTTAAATATTTTGCGATAATTTTTTGTACAGGAAATATTATTTTTTTTAATATTTTACTTTAGTGCTGCTTTGCTTTGTTTCTTTGTAAGACAGAATTCTAAAAGGCATTTGATCATTTTAAATAAAATTCTGGTTTTAAATAGATGTGTTTATGCCTTGGCTTGGTCACCCACTGAGCTATTCTATGAAAACATTATACCGAAAGCATCCACATTTGAATGTTCAAAAGTGAAAATGAATGATTAGAATTAATTTTGATATAAATCATTTGGTTTCTGTTTATACAGTTATTATGACTGTGTCCTAGGCTACTTTTAAAATTACAGTGTTGCATTTCAATATTCAAATATATGATGTGCCAGTTGTACAACTTCTACCTTGTAAAATTTTGAGCTACAAAAGATTGATGATTCTCTTGTTTTTCTTTTTTAAATCAAGAAGTACTTTGGGGAAGCATGTAGTTTTTTTCTTGAAGAGAATTATAGATCAGAGAAGTGTGGAAACCAAGGGTTATGCAATATTCTATGGGTCTCTTTTATGAAGGACTTTTCTGGATCATTACTATGTTACTACATATTGTGAATTTTCAAAAAGGAAACTATCAAAAATTTTTCTATAGAACCTTGCATGGAACTCGGTTACAATTATTTGTGTAACTCCTATATTTTACACATGACAGAACTGGAAAAGTAAAGTGACTTTCCCAAGGCCATGTGTTAATTTAGTGATATAGGCAAAATATAACAACAAAACTTCAATTTTATTCCTCCTGTTTCCTTCTTCATACAAATGGTGGATCTCTCAAGTAGTAAATATATACTAGATTTCTAAATTAGTTGTTTAAATTTTTGATAAATACTTTCTAAATTAGTTGTCTTACAAAAATTTTTATGAAGTTCAAATATCAGTATAGTCATACATTTCCTTTAAGATAACACATCAGCCATACTTACTTCCAATTATTTTTATAATACTGTCAAGCTTAACTAAAAGCTTTATATGAAAAAGAAAACTATTTGTTAAAGATGGCTTATTCATTAAAGATAGAATTTTCTGTGAGCTATAAGCAAAAACTTGATTTAAGTAAAAAAAACCTATGCTAGTCAGCTTTCCATCACTGTAACAAATACGTGGGATAATCAGTTTATAAAGAGAAAAGGTTTATTTTGGCTCAGTTTTTGAGATTTCAGCTCAGGACTGGCCCCGTGTTTTCTGAGCCTGTACAAGAGGCAGCACATCATAGCAGAAGTCTGTGGGGAAGGACAACTACTTCACATCCAGAAGTGAAAGAGCAAAAGGCTACTACCAAGGAATCCACAGAGCCTTTGAGGACCGGGTTCCAATCACCTAAAGACTCCCATAGGTTCCTCCTCCTAAAGGTTTCTACACATCCTAATAGGACCCCCCAGGGAGCCTTAAACACATGGACCTTTAGAACACACTTATCCAAAACATCGTATATACATAGTACACATTTGGTAAAGAAAAGGAATATGATGATAAATTGATAAATTACAAAATGGTCTTTCAAGGTTTCTCTTGAGTTTCCTCTTTCAATTGAATTTGTGATAATGCAATTTAATTTTGATGCTGAATACTAGAAGCTGCTGTAGTAGAAATCTCATTTTGATCACCTCATCGTAGGAGTGCATGTTTGACCAGGTTCATAGACTGGATGCTAAATGATTTGGTACTAGATAACTTTTCTGTTGCACACAGAATGGTGAGAATCAGTTAATGGACATTAGTTTGGAAGAAGAAAGGAGAAAGTATTTAGCCTTTAAATTAATGCTAAAATCATTTATAAGTCAAGAGCCAGAGCAGGCAACTAAATCACTGGTACGTGAACTTACCAACAGGTTCTTTATTTCATCTGTAAAGTGCTACACTTATATAGTATTAAAAATATATCTAAATAACAAAATATTTTACTATGCAACCAACTCCCCTTACTGAATTTATTACATTTATCACAGTTAGCATTCCTCAGCTATTTCATTGAGGTCTTCAGATAGTTTAATATTTTCTAAATCTTACCATCTTTGTGACAAAAAATAATTGTTATATTTCCTGGTCTTCATTTAGTGAAGGTTCATAATTTAATTTCTTGGATGTTTTCTGTAAAATAAATCCTTTGAAAAATATTAAACCCTTTTTTGCCAATTACATTTTTTCTTTTTAATTTATTATCTTTATCTCCTTTCCCAAGGCCACTAATTATTTTCTCTCTTACAGCTGCAGCTTAATAAGCAGTTAATTTTGTTCTCTCAGAGTGCCATTGTTCTTGGAATAGTCATGGGGTTTTGCAAAGCACAGGTGGATAAAGTATGGACCTCATGCTGCTTCTGCTTCTGTCATGATACTTAATAAAACAGAAATACTAAATACAGCAATTAGAAAAAAGCATCAAATAAAGGGTGAACAATTAAAATGATCAGAGTTTTATGAAACTTTGTAAGCTTTGTAAGTTACATAAAAGTGACCAAGTTCCTACTTTAATTCTGAAATTAATTATAGTAACATATTAATTATAATAATGAACTAGACTTTTCCTAGTACACTCTTTGTTCTTATTTGGAATACAGTATGAGCTGTTTTTTGACCTGATCCATAATGATTTGAATACAAGGACATAAAAAGAATCTACTGGAAAATACAATGTATTACCTAAAGAGGCCCAAGTTCTGCTTATATATGAACTTAAATAAGCAGATGATGGCCTAATAAAAATAAAGTCACTACTAAACATCCCAGAAACCATAAACTTGTTGATGTTAACATGAGAAGAAAGGTGTATTAGATGCGTATACACTAAAACTCACAATATTTCAACTCAGCCTGCAAAGCAAAATTCAGAATTCTACACAAAATCACTTTCACACTATTAACAACACTATTTCTGTGAGGCACAAATTAGCTCAGATAGAGTTCAACTTTTCTCCCCCCCCCACCTCTCTGTGCGTCTTCCTTTATCTCTCCCCATCTTCTGGTTATCTATCCTTTTCTTTTATATTTCCTCATTCTTCATTAATCTCTTCGTCAGTGTCTTCTCCTCTTCCTCATCGACTTCCTTCTTCATACCCTCCTGCATCATGCTGAGAGTTGTCATCTCCAAATGGATATGTGTATGGAGGCAAAATTCCACAAGTTTAGTTTTGAAGTTTCCTAAATATTGCACAATTCTTGATGATGCATCATCAAGCTGAGATAGCTCCTAACTAGGTATTGGTTAGGATTCTAGGGAGTTTCTGGTCTCTTCTAGATGCTTTTGTCTCTTGGAGAAAACATTTGATTGATATTTTACAGAAAAGGAAATATAAATGCTTCATCAACATTTTTACGGGTTTCATCGATATGTTTAAGCAGACTGAAGCAATTTGGCATGAGGAGCATAGACAGGGTTCAGTCTAGGTTTCCATGTTCTTCTGACTAAAAAACTGCAAAATCAGTCATTACTGAAATTCCGTCCTAGGTCTGTTAGATAAACAAGCTAATAAATTTCAGGGGGAAGAGATCCAGTGTGTGGAGACTATAATCTCAGATACTGTTAGTGAGGATATAATTGGTGTGACCTCTTTGGAGCAATGTATACCTTTAGGCATATATGTCTTTCGTCTGGCATTTCTATTTGCAGAAATGAGGCTCACGGAGATTTTATGCACATGAAAAAATGTGTGTATATAGGAATACTCATTCCAGCATTGATGTAAATAGAGACAGTAACTATATTTTTTTGTTCACTGAAAAATGTGGAAGTAAGATATGCATTAGTACAGTTTGAGTTTTTTACCATTTTAATCAACATAATTATGTATAATTTTTCTATAAAATATTTTAATTAAATAATATCTGGAACTCTGAAAATGAAATAAATTATTATTCTTTGTGAATTTTTTAGTGTATCTTTAAACATATATTTTAGGAATAAAAGGTAAAATTTATTTCATTTTGCAAAAACAAATATTTTTAATATCAATTTCTTTGTTTAGATATAGATAAACTGAAAATGGTTCTGAGATTATAGGATAGGATTGCTGAGAATCACTGTAAGGTCTTATTGGATTTATATGCTGACAATCATCCATCTCTTTTGTGATAACTGGTAATACTTATAGGCATCCTTTTTAGGGATAATTCTCATCTTATTTCTAATACACATGTATTCTCTCTTATGATTGCAGCATTCTAGAAAGCCTTATGCAGCATAGGTCCCCTTTGTTGTTATGAATTCTCAGTAGGGATACTGAATGAGGTGCATCAGATCAGCAAAGGCCAAGGAAGGTATCAGTGTGTAAACTTGACTTTGGTCCTAATATCTAGCGGGGTGGAAAATTACCCATCTGAATGGTGGTGCCAGGTGCTTTACATGCTCAAAACATCTCACCTTGAGAAGACTGGCTTGACAGGGGGAATGTCCAACCTAATCGACTCTTTAGATAAAATTATTACAAGCTGTGGAAGAAAAATAGATTTTATAGAATGAATAGCTATATTACTATATTATTGATCATTCATAATTGAAGCCAGTTTGTCAGACTGCTCCAGGCAGAAGCAGACTGAAGGAATTTGGCCTGAGGAGCGTAGACTGGGTTGAGTCTAAGATTAGGAAAGAGTCGCGTTAGTTCCAGTGTCTAAGATGGGAATGAATTAAGACAGAGTGAGTATGTGGAGTTAGTTAAAAGGGGCCCTACCTTTGGGTTAAGGCACAAAGTGTAAGAAACTGGTCATTAGACACTACGGCGCAAAGGGTAGAGGGAGGAGGGAACAGAAGCTTGGTTACCGCGGTCAACCTCAATTTTATGAGATTATTTATGACCACACTTCCTTAGGCTGGGAAAGCAAGGGTGAGAGAACTGTATTTGAATTGTTCTCTGATGTGCCCTGAGGTCCTATGTAGGTTATTACCATGTACCCCATCTCCCTCTTCTGTGAAACATAATGATTTATAATGTCTGCCTTGCTAAAGGGTACATTTACTGTGGCTGTTATTAGAATCAGTGAGTTCTAAAATACAAAACATTTCAAACCATGAAATATTCCGTTTTAATGTGATAATCTAAAAATTACCATTTTAACTATTTTTAAGTTCAACAGCATTAAACTTTGGCATTTTTTGTAGCTCAGTGGTATTAAATTCATTCACATTATTGCACAACTGTCGTCACCGTCTATCATGAGAACTTTCTCATCTTCCCAAACTGAAACTTTACATGCACTAAACACTCTCCACATTTCCTTCTCTGCCACAGCTCCTGGCAATCTCTGTTCTACTTTCAAACTCTATGAGTTTGACTAGTCTAGGTCCTTCACATAATTGTAACCATATAACAATTTTCCTTTGAGCCTGTTTTTCTTTCTCTCTTGGTGCAGTGTCTTTAAGGTTCATCGGTGTAGCACAGGGCAGAATCTCATTTCTTTCTAAGACCGAATAATTTTCCACAGTGTGTATACGCCGTATTTTGTTGGTCCGTTCATCTCTTGATGAGGACTTGGATTGTTTCCCCCTTTGGGCTATTTTTAAAAGAATCATTTCCCTGATTAATAAAGCACACTGAATTGTACAGTTTTGGCAGGAGTAAGCGTGATTCCAATTGATTTTAGGCAATGTCATTAATAAATACCAGATTTAGTTTGAGAGGTATTTTATAAAATGTAAATTCAGTATATGATCAGTCTAGGTGCTAGTCATATCTAACGTTTAGACTATGGTAATCTAACATGTGGGTTCAGTCGGTAAAATTAAATGAAAGTATCAAATGCCAGAAACTGACATTTCCTCCTACCTCTTAAAATTAATTTTGAGGAGTCTTCCCTGACCCTTCTTACAAGTGTCCATTCAGCAAGCTTCTTGCTCCTTTCAAGCTTGCACTGAGAGCTGGGCCTGTGGGAGGCACGCACGCTTATATAATGCGGTTTTTAAGGTAAACATTTCATCAATGAATGTTTGGTTCTGTACTGAAGCTCACCACTTCCTACTGTGTATAAACACATCTCTGAAGATTGAGACAGTTTTCAGTCAAGTTCCCATGTATTTCAAATATTGGGAATAGACAGAAGCAGTGAGTAGGGAGGAAAAGAGAAATTCCAAGAAAATAGGGCGCGGAAACCTGACCGAGAGCATGTTCTGTCTTCCAGCAGGGAGAAGCATGAGAAGGATGCAATTGTTCCATTCCTTTGTGGAATAATTTGGTGGCTTTCATATGGCTTCTGGAATCAGTATTGCAGCTTGGCAAGCCTGGCAAATAAAACTGAGACGTGAAACAAAGGGAGAAGACAATGCCCTCCTCTATGATAACAGAGGAGTTTGTGGTAAAAAAGAATAAAACCCCCTGCAGTGTAGTTATTTACTGAATTCTCCTCATACTCATAATTGGAACTTCATTGATCTAACACTGAAAACCGAACTAGTGGAGACACAGAATTATGCTTTTCATTTTTGAACTGAACTCTCCAGATGCCCCTCTCCATGCCTGCTTTAATCAGAGCCAGAGCTAGGAAAATTCTAGGCAAAATAAAATGAAACACTGAAAATGCGCTCAGATTGTCCAATGTTTTCAGTAGGCCCATATGTGTCCTACTGGGCTGGACTGAGGCTTCACTGTGGAATTACAGTCTTGCTTTTTTTGATTTGTGACCATTGGGACCTCTTTGCAATAATTTACTGCTTCTGGTATTTCAGAACATGTTTGTAAGGTAGCGAAGGAACTTATATGTAGATTGAAATATTTTAAATCACATCCCTCCTTTAACTTTAACAGGGAAGTCTCATCTACCTGCTGGTCTGATAAACACTACATTGCTTTTCAGATTGAAATTTAATATAGGTACATAATATATGACATTTGTATTCAAATGAGATAATGGGGAGAAGGTGAGGAACCAACAAAGCAAATGACAAGCTAATATGTGCTGTAAGGGCTAAGACAGGGAGGGCAGATGGCCCACACTACTTTTTCACACAGTGTCTGCATTTTTCAGCACGTACACTTCTAGGCCATGAAGACGTATCAAGCCTCAAGTAGTGACAGGAGCTTAGTGCTCGAACTTTAGGATTTTTCCTTGTATGAATATTTATCAGCGCCACACCACACCGCTCTCCCTGTTTACTGTGGTTGTTTGCCATCTAGGCGCCCATGATTTAAAACCTGTGTCCTTTTCTGACATGACAAGTGCTGTTTTGTGGACTAAAGGAATTAATTCTGTGAGACAGGAGAGACTTTCTAATTTTATTAAAAATATTATGACTTTAAAAAATGATTATTCTCTTTCACCAACTTGGTTGAAATATAAAATCAATTTAACTTTCATTTATAATTTCTTCCTAATTTGCTATATTTAATCTAAGATTCCTATATTCACATACATATTACTGCGTATATGCAGCTGTTTCTTTCACCCCTGACTGGCATATAACAATTATTTGATCAACCTTACATGCCTATATTTGTTTATCTGAGTAACCAATCTGAACATATCGATATGTAATACAGCCACCATAGTTAATTTCCTATCACCTTGTCTGAAAGTATATACTGCTTGTATTGTTTTTGTGTTATTTTGTAAATGTCTCTGTGTCTATTAATGTTTTCTTTTATTTTAAACATAAAGAAGAAATTAAAGCAAATTAATCAAATAAAATCTCTTGGAATGATTCCTACAGTTGTGATAAGTAAACGCTATATAAATTGGATTGCTATACAGACCTACTTTGAAATTTAAATTCACAGTTGTAGCCATATTATCATCTTACATAGTACTTATGCTTTGTAAGTACACAGTAATACCATAAGTCAACCTCGCCACCCTTCTTCCCTTTTATATCAAAAGCACTATTTTCATTCTAATTGTCATTTTGTTGGAATTATTCATTATCACACTATTTGCCAAATTGAGCATGATAAAATAAACTTATTTTGTGTGCTATATCACAATCAGTTGTCAACAATTGAGATTATCCAGTATAGGAGTTTTTCAACCTTTTCAGAGATAGTTATTTATAGCAGCCAATTATAAATGATACTGAATTACTTACATTGAAATTACATTATTGTTTGGATATAAGTTTGGGAAAACATGAAATTTCAATGAAAACAATACTGACTGAGAGTTCTTCCTACTTTTCTGGCTTTCCTCTTTCCTTGGGGCCTAGCCTGTCATTAGATTATTTTTTAAAATTTTCAGTGATGAGATCCGGGGAAGATGGCGACCAGGTGAGCAGCAAGGGAGCGAACCTCCTTAATAAACACCACCAGCTCGAGACAGACTTGGTGAGCGTGAATGCCGGAACCTCGGCTGGGAAGTTTAAACTGGGCGTATTTCTCTGAGATGCCGGGGGAGATGTGGTAGGGCGGACCAGGCTGCCGGGGCGAGACGTGGGAAAGTC